>PVKE010004481.1:0-24138 GCA_004027555.1 Craseonycteris thonglongyai | reverse complement strand
ATCTATTCTGATGCTACTTAGTGTTACCAAGAAATTTAAGGCCTGGATAACATTGCAGAGTTATTCACCAGCCTGAATTATTTAGCTTTATGCTCATTATTATATTCCCAGGGAGAATTTATCGGTATTCCAGTGAAATTTTAAAAATTATGTTTTACTCCTTTTATTTTTTGTCTATGATTTTATAGTATGGAAAGAATTTTGGAACAAAATGTGTTTAAATTTTAGCAGATATTTAAAGGTCGTTGCACATAGTAGCAAATTAATTAGTGAAAATGCACATTTTATTTAGCCTTTTCCTACATGTACATGTTAGGAGCATAGATAAATAAAGGTAAATAAGATTAAAAAGCAAATTTGGGTTTAGATTATCTCATTTTTAATGCTATATTCAGATGTTTGAAGAAGACAATAGTCATTCTAGGGAGACAAAGCGAGAGGATCCCTTTTTCCAGTCAAAATAGCCTTTATTCCTAAGCTGTGCCAGTGAATAGCAACAATTTTCAGTAGGAGGAAAGGGACATAACACCTGTTATATTACTTAAGCATAGTCTGCAACAAAAGTTAAGCACTTAGGACCCTGAGTGGGTTACAGTCTAAGGATGGTTGAATGGAGCATCAATGCTTTAAGTTGTTGGTATTAATGACTATAATATATATATATATATATATATATATATATATATAATTTCTTTTTTTTTTTTCTTAATTTATTGGGGTGACATGAATCGATATCAATTACATTGTTTGCAGGTGTACAATTCTACATTACATTGTCTATACATCGCATTATGTGCTCACCACCCAGAATCTGCCTACTTTACATCACTGTATGTTTGATTCCCCCTCCCAACACCCCCCTACCCGTATCTCCCAAAAGATGTTTGAATTACCTTAATTCATAGTATTTAAGGTAAAAGCCTTTAAGAAGTATAAAAACCCCTACTAACTCAACTACTTTTCATAAAACTCTGATTACTATTTGTTCTAACAAAAAACCATAAACGGCATATTTGTATGAGAAAATCAATTTCACTTTGTTCTTTTAAAAAGTTTTTAAAGTAACATTTTAAGAATGTAATCCCATACTATATGTATTTTTGAATTGTTCTTTTCGAAAACACTAACTTCTGAAGTTTGGTATAGATAGATGAACATTGACACTTAAACCAGGTTAAAACAAAATGCAAACATTAAAACCACTACAAAGCTATAAATCTGACATGGAAATAGATTATGACAAAAGGATTTGCCTCGCCCAGGCTTTTAGAGATGTAAAGACTCCCAGTTTCTAGGCAGGGTAGTTGCCTAGTCATAGTATATTATTCCATGCTACAACATTCTTTTTTTGCTTCACATTAGTCATGTTCTGCTTAACTTTTTTGTTGTTGAATTTTCATTTCTGATTCTTAGAACAAAAAGAAATTCTTATATAGAACTATGATACCTTGAACTAGTGAAGTTATTTAAGAATATGCTGTCTACCAAAATTTAGAGCATGCTTGTCCAACCCATGACCCATGGGCCACATGCTGCCCAGATGGCTTTAAATGTGGCCAACACAAATTTGTAAACTTTCTTAAGACATTATGAGATTATTTTTGTGACTTTCTTTTTTTTAGCTCATCAGCTATCATTAGTGTTATTGTATTTCATATGTGGCTCAAGACAATTCTTCTTCCTATGTGGCCAAGAAAAGCCGAAAGGTTGGGCACACCTGAACTAGAGTATACATATATATTAGATTTTAAAGAGGAAAAAAGAAAATAGGTGACTAAAGAATAGAGAGATAGATAAATAGAAAAGAATACAGAGCCTAGAAATAGACCCACATAAATATAGACAATTAATTTTTGACAAAAATGCAAAGACATTTTGATTGGAAAATGGCAGTCTTTTCAACAAATGGTGCTAGAACAAATTGAATGTCTATATGTAAAAAATGAACCTTGACATGTACTCATACTTTATAAAAAAATTAACTCAAAAATGATTAAGCTTCTGAAGGAAAACATAGGAAAGAGTCTGTAGGAACATGGGTTTGGTAATGAGTTTTTAGACAGAAATCATGAAGTCCATTGGTAAATTGGACTTATCAAAATTTTAAAACTTTGGCTCTACAAAAGATTCTGTTAAGGACTGCTATGGAGGACAGTATGGAGATTCGTCAGAAAATTGGGATTAGAGCTACCATATGACCCAGCAATCCCTCTTCTGGGTATTTACCCCAAAACTTGAAAACCCTAGTCCTTAAAAACATATGTTCCCCAATGTTCATTGCAGTGCTATTCACAGTGGCCAGAACATGGAAACAACCAAAGTGCCCTTTGATAGATGACTAAATAAAGAAGCTGTGGTACATCTACACAATGGAATATAACTCATCTATAAGAAAAGATGACATCATCATGCTAAGCGAAATAAGCCAGACAGAAAAAGCTAAGAACCATATGACTTCCCTCATATGTGGCATATAAAACTGAAAGCAACAAAAAACCGAAACCTTATGGACATAGTCAATAAGTTTAGTGTTTGCTTGAGGGTAAGGGAGGAGGAGGGTAGGAGAGAAGGGAAGGGGAGCTAAATACATGGTGATGGAAAGAAAGCTGACTCTAGGTTGTGAACACATATTATAGCAAACAGACAAAATACTATGGAATTCTACATCTGGGCCCTTTGTAATTTTTACTAACCAATGTTACCCCAATAAATTTTAACAGGAAAAAAAAAAAAAAAAAAGAAAAGAAAATTCTGTTAAGGAGATGAAAAGACAGGACACACACTGAGAAGCATTATTTGCAAATCACATATTTAGTAGAAGACTTGTATTCAGAATATATAAAGAACTCTATTGTTTAAAACTCAAAAATAAGAAAACAAACCAGTTTAAGAAATGGACAAAAAAATTGAATGTATATCTTACCAAAGACATGTGAGGCAAACAATATATGCATATATGTACATCCTTGCTAAGATAAACCACTACTGTAAACAAAATAGGACTTAAAAATTTCTTTGTATTGTTACTTCATACTGCAAAAAGAGTAAGGGAAGAATGGTGAAGCTAGAGAGTTTTTCAATCTTCCCTCAATTGTATTTGCAAAGTTTAACTTACTCAAGATTTCTTTCCAAATAATGGACAGTCTAGGACTTAAATACAGATATGTCTGACTCAACTGCCATATTATAACCTCCCCTGAGATGTGGCATAAAGAATGAGATATTAGAATGTTGGACCAAGGATGCAGATAGTATATGCAAAGGCATAAGTGACAGTTTGATATCCTGAGAACTGTGGGAACTTGTGTACACATGGGCACATATATGTAAGAATTATGGTATAAAGTATTTGAGAAGTAGACTGGGACCAAATCAAGATGGGTCTTGTGTGGCATATTTAGAAACTACTTTATCCTCTAGAGGTTGGAGAAAAATACAAAGGTTTAAAATGGTAAAGTGACATGATTAGGTTTTTTGTCTTAGAGGGATCAGTGTGGTGGTAATATGGAAAATAAACTAGAAGGAGCCAAGACTAGAAGTTGAGACACTGACTAGGAGACTGTTTTAATGGTCCACATCCAGGTGAGATATGATGGAAACCTAACTTAGGACAGTGTTCTGTTTGCTAGGTAATTTGCATTCAGCAAACATTTTTTCAAACACCTCATATGCATGTGATAGATATAAAGAAAAGATGAAGAAAGACACTACCCTTGCCTACACAAAAGCTTTCACCTGAGCCACGTAGATAGCCATCTGTACACTATAAACTCTGTATAAAACAGAGGTTCAAAGAAAGTATAGTAGCTTCATGGAGGAGGGAGAGATTAATTTGACTTTAGGCAACAGGAAGTCTGCATGTATGCAAAGTAGATAGCATTAATACTAGGCCCTGAAGAAAAGGTAGAGTTGGAATAAGAGGAAATGGGTGGGGAAAGGAATTTTCAGTAGAGAAAACTGAGAAAAGTACAGAGTATATTTGAAGGACAATCTGTTGTGACTAGGGAAGAGGCTATATTTGGAAATAAAGCTGGAAAGATATGTTGGGACCAGATTGTAAGGGACCTTCCAGGATTGTAAAGTGCAAATATAACTCACTTTGCTTGATTTATGTGTTAATTCAAGTGTACAGATAAACATAGATCAAGTAGAGTAAATCAATATGAAAGATTCAAGGTTGGGTGAATATTGGATTTCCACATATTTGGAAAGGAGTAGTAATATGAGTAGGAGGGTTTGGTGAGATTACTGTATTAGAAAATTATGTTTATTTTACTTTTTATAATTTGGCAGTGAATGCCAAATCTTTGTGGTAAATGACGTGGTAGTTTAGGGAGAAGAATGAATTTACCTAGTGGCAAGATACAAACAAATTTTATTTCTAGCACTATCCTAAAAATGTTATTTGTGGGGATGCCAGGTTGAGCTCTCATCTTGCAGTTCCAGGGTCTGAAGATCATATCCAAGCCCTGGCCCATGTGGACCCATGTGCTGAACTTGGGTGTGCCCCCAGTTCAGTTCTTCCAGGGTGAGCTTCCCATGTGGGAGGCCCCCAGTTCAGGTCCCGCCCCAGGCGTGCTTCCCATGTAGGAGGCCCCCAGCTCAGTTCCTGCCCTACGCAGCCCTGCACCCACCTGTGAAGTGAAACTATATCAAAAAAATTGATGACATACAACTATGGAGACTGCTTTGGGCCTGCCCCCCTATCTCTGTGTCTGTCTCTCTGTCTCTCTGTGTCTCTGTCAAAAACAATAAAATAAATCTTTAAAAAAATGTAATTTGTGTAATGAATCTTACTCAAATGTGATGACAACTGTGATCTATAAAGACTTAGATTCTGATACCAGCATCATTTACTCTAAATGAGATCTGAACAAATCAACATGTCTGAATCTGTTTCCTCTTCTGTAAAATGACTAATGCCATCCCTTCCTACCTCGATAGGGGTGTGGTCAGGTCAAATGAAATAATGTAAGAGGTTAATTTAAAACATGATCCCAAGGGATGCTGAGATAGCTCAGAAGGTTGAGCGCTTGCCTTGCAGCTGCGAGGTCTAGGGATCAAATCCCAGCCCCATCCTGTGCAAACCCATATAGTGAACTGTGGCACAACTGGTAACCACCAAAATGGTTGCAAAGTTCTCACCTCCCATACAGAAGTTCCCCAATTCTGTTCCCACCCAGTGTATCCCCACATCCACCTGGGTGGAATGAAACCATGTCACAGCTAACGATGTACAACTATGGAGACTGCTCTGGACCCTCCTCCCTTCTCTCTCTTTCCTTTTCCTCCTCCTTTTCCTCCTCCTCCTCTCAAAAGAATAAAAAAAAAAACTTTATTAAAAAAAATATGATGCCATTGATGGCCTATGACGGGGGTGGCGAACCTATGGCACGTGTGTCCAAAGTGGCACGCGGAGCAATTATTTCAGCACGCGGAATTACTGTTTTTTGTTATAAAAACATCCTATGCCTCTTACAGACATAAAAATAATCAATACCTCTATCTCACTCGATGGGTTGGCATGCGAGTCGAGCGAGTATACTCTTATTTCATAAACTTTGGCACTCAATTGCCAAAAGGTTCACCACCCCTGGCCTATGACAATAGAGTTCAAAGTAAGTGCCTTTGATGTCACACAATGCTACACTCTTGTTTAATAACCATAGAGGAGCTCACTTTCTGGTACCTCCTTCCAACAATGGCATATTTCAAAATAAAATGATAAATTAATTTATCAGGTAAATAATAACAGTTATTATTAAGTATGCATGAAAACCAGAGCAGTATTTCAGGGGCTGTATGCATTTAAGGGGTATGATACCAATGAAACAGAAGAGATGAACCCAGTCCTTGGGGACAATTTAGGGAGATAAACCAAGCCTACCTAGAAAGTAAGGTAATCGCTACTGCCCTTCATAAACATCCTGGTTCTCCCACCTCTTATATCCCATCCCTCTCTGGTTTTTTTTTGTTTTTTTTATTAGTTGTTTTTTTTTTTTAAATATATTTTTTTCTATTTATTTATTTTTGACAGAGAGAGAGAGATACAGAGAGATACAGAGAGATAACTGAACTGGGGGAGCTCCCAGTTCAGCATATGGTTCCGCACGGGCGGGGCCGGGATTCGATCCTCGGTCCCTGTGGCTACAAAGTGAGCGCTTAACCCACTGAGCCATCCCGGCTTCCCCCATCCCTCTCTTGACTACAGAGAATGCTCTGCATAGATGCCTAAATCATATTCTAAAACATAAGACAGGAAATTACTTAAGAAGGTGATACATTAAAAGTACTAAATGGCATAGACAGACTGAGTACTCTGAATACATGGGAAATTCCAAGTAAAATGTTAAGTCAGATGAGGTTAATTGTTATTCCTGAAGGTGTGTGTTAAGGCACGTTTATACTGCCAACAGCCAGAACTAAACCGGAGAAAGATTGTAGGAGTAATTTTGCAAGTAAAAGAATTGGTCTCTTCTAAGAAAATGGGTTTGTTAAGTTGTTGTATTTTACTTAAATTGCTAATTACTATTTTTATTTCATTTGTTTAATTTTGAGTGTTTATAAGAAAATGCATTATTTTCTAGAACAGCCTGTTTATAATAAAAACTTAATGACAATTTCATAGAATAAAAATAGCATGTGTCTACAGATATGATTGTGGACTTGTTCACTTAAGGAAACAAATTTAAAAGACAAAATTCTAACTTTAGTTAGTGTGTGCAACAAATGTATTTTAGAAAGATAAATGTCGGGGAAAGCCGGGACGGCTCAGCGGGTTGAGCGCTCGCTTTGAGGCCCCGAGGACCGAGGGTCGAGTCCCGGCTCCGGCCCAGGCAGGACCCACATGCTGAACTGGGGAGTTCCCACAGTTCGGTTCTCTAGCTGTCTCTGTCTCTGTCTCTCTCTCTGTCTGCCGAAAGTGGAGTAGAAGTGAATGTGCACTGAAGATAAAATAATTACTCTCTATAAATATAAAAAGATATTAAAAAAAAAAAAAAAAAGATAAATGTCCAGCTGAATATTCAGTGATGACATTTATTACTCAGGAAAACATGTTGCTTTATTTTTTCCTTTTATGTTTTTTTTAATATAGCACTTAAAATCTTACTAAACAAAACAAAAATAAAATGTCACTTTTTAAAATGAAGTACTTGTAATAAACTTTTCCTGTCTACTCTTAGCATTGTGGTTCTGCTTAAATGTTTACAGTATTAGAACTTTGGTATGCCTGAGTTTTAAGATACAGCTTAAGAGTTCTAAGATATGGTTTTTAAAATGTTGTTTTCTTTTCACATTTGACTCATTTATGAATGGAATATTTTTATGGAGTAACACACTACTTAACTTTCTTCATTTGACAAGATGATTGGTAAGCAGGGCTACTGAAAACAGTGTGCAGATTGGGACCTGTCAGAGAGGGCTTTGCCGTGGAGTGAATGGGAGCCGCACTGCAAGGCTGTGCATTCGTGAAGAGCCCCATCCGCCCCAACGAATGGATGTCTTTTTCTGATCTTTCAGCTAAAAGAAGGTGTTTATTTCCTAGGCAGTTCCTCTAGACAGGGAAGTGCCATTTTCTACTTCATGTAAAGGTGCTTCCTGTACTATCCTGTGGATAAATTTAAGAAGTAAATGATAATGAGCAGATAGGTATGGTGGTATGTTTTTTCCAGTGGTCACTACAGCACAAAGACCTGGATGTGGCAGGTTTTTAGTGACATGTAAGGCAACTTCAGACATTATATTGCAGTAGGAGGAACTCCGGGAAGGGGTTTGGAAACCTAGGTTCTAGTCCTTGCACAACTTTGACCTTGAATGTTCTTGCCTTGAAAATGAAAGGAGGGGAGCAGGATGGCTCAGCGGGGTGAACGCTTATTTTGCAGCCCTGGTGTCCAAGGATTGAATCCCAGCCCTGGCCCATGTGGACCCATGTGCTGAACTGGGGTGTGCCCCCCATTTGGCTCTCACCAGGCCAAGCTTCCCATGTGGGAAGCCCCTGATTTGGCTTCCAGCTCGTGGGGGTGTGCCTCCCATGCAGGAGGCCCCTGTCTGGTTCTCGCCCTGTGTGGCCCCACGCCACCTGTGTGGAATGAAACCATGTCGAAAACTGATGACGTGTACCTATGGAGACTGCTCTGTGCCCACTCCCTTCTCTCTGTCTTTCTCTGTCTCCCTCTCTCTGTCAAAAATAATAAAAATAAATCTTAAAAAAAAAGAAAATTAAGGGAGTGAACTACTTTCTACCTTCAAGGGTATATCCAGCCTCTCAACTTATATGGAAGTTTATCTAGAATATGGTAAGCAGAGAGAAGTTGGAGCTTAGAATTTTCCAAATTTGCACATCTTATATACTATTAGAAGTCCTTGAAATATATATTTATATGATCTATAATAAGGCCTTGAAATCAAGTAGTCCTCCAACTTTCTTCAGTCTGTTTACTTTCTGTTTAATTTGTTCCTTCTTCTCTTCTCCTTTTTTCTTCTTGTTTGTTTTACTGTTTAGTTCACTTTTGTTTTTTAGCTTCTTATGCTGGAAGCTTAATTGATTTTGGACTTTCTACTATTCTAATATAAGCATTTAAGTATCTAAATTTTTCTCTAAGCACTGCTTTCTCTGTATCTCACCAATTTTAATATGTTGTTATGATAGTCCATTTTATGTCAACTTGTCTAGGCTATAGGCCAGGCCTGGGCACACTTTTTCAGGGCAAAGAGTACTTCTTCAAATGTTGCAGTCCACTACTATTTATTCTATTATTCAGGTGACCACCCCAAAATTGCTTGGTGATCTACCGGTGGACCACAATCAATGTCTTGCCCAGACCCTAGTTGTTTAATCAAACACTAATATTGTATTGCTGTGAAGGTATCCTAGCGATGTGATTAAAGGCTATAGTCAGTGACTTTAACTAAAGCAAAGTATCTAAGATAATTAGGTTCCTTATTTCAATCAGGTGAGAGGCTGAGGAGCAGAGCTGAGGCTTCCCTAAAGAAGAAATTCCAATTGTAGGTAGCAGCTGTGTGGAGAGTTCCAACTTGTCCTTCTTGGTGGCCTGCTTGCTCAAATGCTTGATTCAAAACTCTCGAATGTACTGGTTTTGTGTATTCTACTGGTCCTGTTTCTCTGGCTGACCCTGGACTGATAGAAATATGCTTTCAGTTTCATTCAGTCAGAATATATCCTAATTTCCCTTGTGTCTTCTTCTTTCACCTATAGGTCATTTAGAAGTATGCTGTTTATTTTCCAAATATTTGGGAATTTTCCAGGTATTTTTCTGTGCCTGATATCTAAATTAATGTTATTATAGTCAGAGGACATACCATATTCTGCACAATTTCAGTTATTTTACCTTTATTGAGACTTGTTTTTTGGCCCAGATTATGGCTTATCTTGGTGCATGTTCTATGTGTACTTGAAAAGAATGTGGATTCTACTATGGTTGTTTGGCATGGTCTATAAATGACCCTGGTATTTTTGGTGGCACCTTAGACTTGCATTTTAATGCTTAAATTATACCTGACAGCTTACAAATTTCCTTGATGATCAGATTATTTTTAATGAGCTTATTTCTAAAAAACTAAAAGACCAAGCAGTAAGTTCTGATTTTATACTTCATTAATTATTTCAGTTAATACGTCAATAGGTGTTTTTTGTTTCTTGCTACTTGATTAGTTACAATAGGCCAAAATATAACACAACTGTTAGTTCACATCTTCTGCATTTAGTTTTATCCTATATAATACTTAGAAATCTTGCCCAGTTTCCTGTTGATTATCTAAGAATAAAATTTTAATTGGTCAGTTTTCTTGTACTTGTGCTAATTCAAAAAATTTTGTGTGGTGAGGGTGTCACTTTTGTTGTCTTACCATAAGAACAGATAAAATACATGGAAATGAAAAATCAAATCTGTATATTCTTCTCCACAGCAATATTTTTCCCATTTTTAAAAAAGATTTGTTTTATGGTTTTTGACAGAGAGACAGACAGACAGAGAGAGACAGAGAGAAGAGGGAGGGCCCAGAGCAGTCTTGTACATCAGTTTTCAACATGGTTTGGTTCCAAACAGGTGGGCCAGAGCCACGCAGGTTGGGAACCCGGCTGGTGGCCTCCCTCATGAGAGGCCCACCTCTGCGAGTTGGGGGCTGAATTAGGGACCTCCCACATGGCAGACTCACCCCAGTTCAGCATGTGATAGATGGGCCAGGACTGGGACTCAATCCTCAGACCCCAGGGTTGCAAAGTGGGCACTTAACCCTCTGAGCCATTCCAGTGTTTCCCCAATATTTTTCCCATCTTTAAGAGAGTATTACTAGCCAGGGTTAAAAAGCCTTTTGAATTTTCAGTGTGTTTTTCTTTTAAATAAACTCAATGAAAGAAAATAGATAGTTAAATAAAAGAAGTCTTTGGATTCTTTTCTTAGAAGATTCCCCATTTTGTTCCCTTAAATTAAGTGCTTACTATTTGTGATTAATCTATAATTCATGTAACATAAGTTTTAAATTTCTGTAATACGTGTAAAATAGATTAAATAACCTATTTAAGCTTCAGTGAATTGAGAATATTAACTTGAGACTTTGAAGGTGCCTGAGAAGCCATCTGATACAGAATGTCACCCAGGCCTAGAACTCATTTTACTGGAATTTATTCCATGTCATAAGCTCTTATAGCATATTTGTGTGGGGCTTATTTTTTCCATGTTGTTCCTTTTCCCATTACTGTTAGTAATTTAAACTTGACTATATGAAAAAGAGACTTATTTGTAGAAACCAGAATGTATTATGTTGTTGTAGTAGAAAGAATATTATTGCGTTGGTGTCAGACAAACCCAGATAGGAATACCAGCTATTCCAGTTTTTAATTTAGTGTCTCTGTGAATTATTTAATCTATCCAAGCCTTAGCTTCTTCATTTTAAAATAGGAGTAAAAATACCCATTTTACTAGATTGTTGTATGCATTGGTAACCATTCAGTAAATCGCAGTTATTAGATATTCTATCAGTTATAATATTTTCTTTTTCTGTTTTTAAGATTCTATATACTTATAATGATATTCTCTAATATAGTTTCTGAGTTTTTCAAGTGACTATTTCTGAATGCTGTTTATTTTACTATTTGAGTTTCTTAATTTAAGGAAAAAACTTCATGTATAATGCATTTTTTAAAAATAGCTAAGATGAGTCATCTACACTATTTTTGTTTTCCCATCAGGTAGCATTTAATCCCTTGCCCTTCATCTTCCTAGGCCAAATATTCACAGCACCTAAATTGAATTATGGAAGTATAAAGTTGACAGTGTACCAACTGTCAACCCAGGTAGTTCTAATGAGTCTGAATGTGAATCTGGCATTCTATTTCCTGTGCTTCACTCTGAAGCTTCCAAACCACTCACCAGTCTATAATAATATATTCAGTTGTGTAAGCAGCTATTCAATTTATATGTTTTATCCACTCACTTAATACTTAATAAAAAGGGAACATGCAAGCAAAAGGTCAGGAAGCCATTTAGAGAAGTGTTCACAAGTTCTGCCAATAGTCCTCTGATACATGGTAAATATTCAGCCATTGAGTGTTGAATCTGATAATGCAAATGATAATACCAATGATTGTGCAAAAATGTTGATTTTTAATATTTTTATACTTAAGGCAGATTTGACTACAAAAGAATAATTAGGCTACCAATGTCAATTCTATAAAATATTTTTTCTTGATTTTGGTTTTCTTACCTATCTGTACCTTTTAAGACATATGTTTTATTGTTTTATTGTTATGTTTTGTGTTAGGTCCAAAAAAACTTAGTCAATTTCCAATTTTAGAATTATTGGCTCAATGTCAAAGTACTTACTGACTCATAAATGGATCATATTTGTAATTGTATTTGTTATTTAGAACTAAGGAAAAATTTCCTATGGAAATAGGCTGTAATTGATCATTGGTTTTCCTTAATTTAGGAAATGTAATTTGGGATCCATTGGAATACCACTAGGGAAATAATGGTATAAGAAATAAATATGTACCGTACCCTATATTTGGATACATATACAAAAATATATGTGCATGAGTGTGTGTGTGTGTGTGTGTGTATGTAAAATCTATGAAATACCACTAGAACTACACTTAAGGCCACACATGCATGATTGATAAAGATATCCTGACAGTAATTTCAGTGGCAGGTGTGAGCAAGGAGAATCATTTTAATCATCTTATTCACTTAGTTTTTTAGTTAACAGTTAACATCTATTGAGCATCTGCTGTGTGATTAGGGCATATTTTAAGAAACTAGTATTCCAGCTAGATCTTTAAGGATGGATAGAATTGGAATAGGTAGTATAGTGCATTATGTTGTGCTCCTATCAGTATTTGCCTTATGTTATAAAAATTATCTGTTTGTGAATCACACATTAATTTTATGTTCTTCAAACATTCAGGATTACTCAAATAGGTTTATTGGTTATTTGACCCTTATAGCTTTCTACTTTATTATTATTATCCACTCAGTGAAAACACTCCTTTTTCTTTAATGCTGAATAACAGGTTCTTGAATTATAGAATTATAATTGTCAAGCTATTTGTCATGTTTGTGGCCAATACATTCTCTTTCCAGTAGGGAAATAGCAATCCTACTTCAGAAGCAAAACAGCTCCAGAAGATGAGTAGTAACTATTTAAGCAGCCAGGGATATTTTATCACAGAAAATATTGTGCTCACGAGTTAAAATCTCATAAAATTAATAATTTTTTGCTACTTCATCGAGGATATTCATAAGTGAAAATTTTTTTTCTTTAATGTGAGTGCCTGACAGTGACAAATATGACTTCTAGCAGAGCGAGTTTCCACTGCCGTGATTCATGCCACACAGTTTTACCCATCATTGCTTTTGTACCATCAGTGCAAATGTTAAAACAGTGAAAAGGGGATCACATCTTAATATTATTAAAGTAGATTTTACCTCATTGACTCTCTTGAGATGGTTTCAGGGTCTCCCAGGATCCATAAACAATATGTTTGAGAACTGCTTGTATAGTAATTTAAGAGCACAGTAATATATATGTATACAATGTATAGTAATTTAATATAGCACAGCCTCTAGAACAGGGATGTCCAAACTTTTGGCTTCCCTGGGCGACATTGAAAGTACTATCTTGGGCCACACGTAAAACACACTAACACTAACAATAGCTTCTGAGCTTAAAAAAAAAGCTGCAAAAAAAACCAAACAAACCATAATGTTTTAAGAAAGTTTACAAATTTATGTTGGGCCACATTCAAAGCCATTCTGGGCTGCATGCGGCCCATGGGCCGTGGGTTGGACAAGCTTGGTCTAGAACTAAATGAATCTGGCTCTGCCTAGCTGTGAGATCTATAAGTCAAGTAATGACCTCAGCTTTATTTGCAAAGTGAGCTTATAAGAGTACTATATATAAGATTTGTGTGAGAGTACGAGTTAACATATATAATCTTAGAACAGTACTGGCATAGAGTAAGCCTATTTATTTGCAAATTATTATTTTGTATTAGATTAATTATGGATATTTTAAAACTATTCAGGTTCATCTCACAGCTTTCAAATCAGCTAAATTCTTAAACCAGACCAAATATTAATAAACGAAATATATTTTAGTTTCTATGACCCTCAGAGACCCTCAGGTTTTTATATATCTTGTTTATACTACTTTAGGTTTCAGAGTGTACTTTGAATTGCTTTGCTAGCGTGATGGAGGAATAAATGGCATCCATCTGTATTCTATAATTGGATTCTCTTATTGATTAATGTGTGCTTTTGAGATTATTCCTTCTGTAGTTTAAAGGGCCGTGGGAGGTATTTTCAGTGTGATATAAAAGGTTTGTTGGATTGTTTTGGTGTTAAATGATGGTACAACTTTTCTAGTCTTAAATATTAAACGATTTGTATTGCTTTCTTAGGCATTGCTTTCAGTTATATGTTTGTTTGCCATGTGGATTTATTTGAAAGTTGTTAGTTCTGTGACATACTTAAAATTTTGATTCTTTTTTTCCCCATGGTCTTCACCCAGAGCTTTATGCTAAGATGACAGTTATCTTTGCCAACAGGTAGAAGGAAAATGTTGAGTCTCTGAATATAGTAGAAATGTTTACTTAAGTTAAACCCATCATTTATCCAGAACACACAGGCTATTGATTGCTTCTTTTTTTAACATATTTGCCAGAAATTCTGATTGAGTATTAAAGTACTGTAATAGAAGTCTTTATGCTATTGATCAATCACAGTGAATGAAGTTACTCTGTTAATATAGTAAATAACAATTGCCTAAATTTATATAGTAACACTCACCAGGAAATAGAGGAAAATCAACTGAATTTTTTTGGAAGCAATCTCAAAATTTGCCCCCTTTTAAAAAAAGAAATCATGTTGCATCATTAATATCTAACTTGTACATTCTAAAGACAGTAAACTAAATTCTTTGAAAAATTTTAACATTTATTAAATTATATCTGTTTGTATAAAAGGGTAATATGTACACTTTTTTCTGTCATTTTTGTAACCAGCAGCAAAACTTTATTCTTTTCTTATTTGAACTTTAAATGAACTCTTCTATAAATCTCTGATATTATGTCTCCTTATACTAACTCAGTATTCTTCTACATATCATAAAGACAAAAGGAACTTTTTTCTTTTCTTTATTTTAACCAATGGAACTTTGATGTAATTTTCTAGGACCCTACAAAAGATCTGGAATAATTTCATATTTTGTTTTAACCTCATGCTTATAATTTGTTTTTTGGAGTTTTATGAAACGCCTTTCACTCTTAGTTAGACTAGATGATAATCATTCTTCTCATCCTAGCCAAAAGGTAATGCTCAGTTCAGTGACACATTCAAAAGGAACATGGAGAGATTTCCAAGCATTTATTTTAACTTTATTTTTACTGATGTATGTCCTTTCTTGTATTTTCTGCTGTTTGTTTTGATTGAAACTAAAGTGTTCCTTTGTAAACGCCAAGGACACATATGTATTCTATACCTAGGGCCTAACAGTGTCCCATTCATATGCTTATACTTACTATGCTGTTTCTTCAGACTTGCGTACACCTAAGCTCTTAATCCTTTCCCCTGAGCCATCTCCAAAAGTAAGTTTCATATTTGTTGAAGCAGAATTGTTTCTGAAGATTGTCCTTGGATTCATTTGTAGAACAGGAAAAGAGTTTGCAATTCTGGGAGTTCCCCTGGCTCCCACCGCCAGAACAACTGAAGGTTTCTGGAACCTGCATAGGTCCTCCCATTAATACTAACACAGAGACACAGCTTTCAAAATCTGAATTAACAAAACAGAAAATGAACATTGTAATAAATGTGCATTTTGTTATGGTTTTTAGATTTATAATTTTATTTATTTTGATAAATAAAAAGCTACCCTTTCTGGCACATAGTAGTGGATAAAAGAAATTTAACTAACAATAGGATATCTCCAGTCACCTTTGGTACGAATTAACATAGTATCTTTAAATAGTAAACATATGCCAACATTATAATTGGAAACTTTACTTTTCAAAAAGTTGCTGGATAAATGAACATTTTCAATGTCAAGAAAAGTCTAAATCACATATTTAGAAGATTATAGGCTAAATCTTCGTCCTCATTTACATGTATGTTCATAAAACAGAAGTAATCTTGGCTTTAGCAATCTCATGCATTCAAACTCCTTTAGATTGCTGAGCTTTGGCAAAGATAATTATATACTTTGGCTTGGGATGTGGAAACAGCAAACTTTTCCACTTTCCATTATGTAAATTAGCAGTGGAAATAACTGTATATTTCTTTATGATGTTATCTTGCTAAATATAGGTAATGCGGATTCATTTCTATTCAAAGGAATAGTTTACTACGAATTGATGGTCATGTTTTTGGTATAACTTAAAATTTATATTAATATTCTTTCATTGACTGGAAGAGCCAGTCTCTTCCATTAATTATTTTTTTCTCTAAACTTCTATAAAATTATAGCCTCTAGCAAAATTATTCAGACTTCTCTGGCAACTTGTTCTATGGAATATCTTTATATTATGAGGTTTACTTGTTTGTTTTATGAGGGAAATTATTGTAGTCTTGTCTAAGGAAAAAAAAGATTTGTTTGGTCATAGCATATATTGCTCTGCATCTCTTGCAGACTGTTGAAATATGGGCAATCAACCCAAACACAGACTTAAAACTCTAGTGTAATTTTGATAAAATAGACATTCAGAGATAAAAGATTTAAAAATATTTAATGAAATGTACTAGTTTACAAATTTTATCCCACATCCAGTTTAACAAATATTTGAAAATTATATTCAAATAAGGTATTTATCACATTTAAGGCACTTGGCTGAGAATATATTTTTCTTACCAATTTATAAATAAAAATGGTATCTAGTGAGCCTTCAGAAAATGGCTTGTAATTAAGTTGGAACATTGCGGAAGCCCCACGTTTTTTCAAAGTGTTTATAAGCCCTACACTTGATGTGACTGAATGTTCATTGGTGGCTCTAGAAGACAATGGACGGGAAAGAGGTGAATCTCCATCAGTGAGGCACAAATAACACTGATTGTTTGCTGTGGCTTAGCAGAACTTTTGTAGGATATGTCCTATTTTTAGATTCACTAACTGTTGTTTTTTACTTTCATTCAATTGCTAATCAAGAGTTTCTTTCTGTGAAGATGTTTTTGCCATTCTTGGAACCATATGGAGTTTTCCCTTTAATAATACTGTTTGCTGAGGTCCCAGGCATGTGACCTTTAAAGAAAAAAAAAAAGGCAAATCATTTTCCTACTTTTAGTATGTGGTTAGGAGTGAGTTGGCCCATTCATATCAAGCTTAATTTGATGTGAGTTAGTACTAACCTTTGACAAAATCCATGATTTAAAATTTAGACTAGAAGTAGACAATAAATCTTACTGTTTAAATGACCCAACAGGGTAACAGTACTGTTTGTAACATTTCTCCAGTCTTCCTTCCTAAATCTGTTATTCTGTGATGTAAAGCCTTGGTTGCTTTTCAGTACTTTTGAATTTGTTTGCAGAAGGTGGAGCCCAGAAAATGTGCCCATCATTGAGTGGTCTAAGTTTAGCTGAGGAAAAGCAAGGCTGCTGTAATGTTTCTATCCTTCAAAAGTTGTATTTATGTGAGTTGCAGGACTGGTTTACATAAATGAGAAACTAAGATTTTCCATACACCAGAAAAAGTTTCAGAAGGATGACTTTTGTGCTTGCCACTTCATACCTACCAAATGTTACAAACAAATACTCATGTCTGCAGTAGGTCATGTGTGGGTGTGCATAATTGTAGTTCACAGGTTATTCAAGCTCAAGACTTTTCCAGGTACCCATGAGAAACCTTCAGAAGATTAACCCTTCTTTGTACTTCTGGAACGAGGTTTAGCTTTGAAGGTTTAAAATTTTATTTTTTGAATAAAAGTTGGTATGTCCGAGGCTTGCTTTACTTCAGGAATTCTAACACCTTTTGTGTGAAGTGGCACTATTGTAATCTTTATTATATGTGACTACATTTTTGGATTTTGGAATTGGGATAAGAATGTTAAAATCTTTAATAGCTTACTTTATGTTAGTTAACTTATAAAAGAACTTGGTACACTAAGTTTTTAATGTGACTTTATTGCTTACTTTAGCTGCTAAAGTACCAAATTCAGTTTCAAAACTCATGAGAAGATTTTAATCAGTCTCTTTGTCATAAAGAAACCAGAAAAGATTTCAGGAAAGTTGTGTTTAATAATTAGGATTAGTTTTCTCTCCTATATAGCAAAATGGCTTCTCCTTAATTAAGCCAATAAGAAAGAAGTCCAGGCATAATGAAATCCACTTTACTGTTCTCTCTCTTTTTTTTTTTTTTTCCAATTTAAACTTTTAAAAAGCAAACAAAGTAAAACAGCTCACAAGGATCATTCTTATTTAGAGTAATACAACTTTACAACTTACTAATTTAGTGTGTAATTTTGCCAAACTTGTTCCAAAATACAAAATCTGAAGTAGCTGTTGCTGATTTTAGAAAACCCCTTTCTTTCTAAGTAATTTTGAAGTTGAAAACTTTTAATATTTATTTTTGTAAGGCATTTTAACCTCTTCTGTCTTTTGAGGTATCATTTCTAAAAGTTGACGTATCTCTTAAATTAAAAGCACCTAACCAACACCTCATTTTTCCTAGAGATTTTTGAATTATCTGCATATTGTTTCCTGATCAGAAATTCTTAAGAGTGACTCTCCAACAAATCATATGAGCATTCTCCACTAATAGTATTGATCACTTAATTGATTTATTCTTCACTAATAAGCATTACTTAAAATGTTTAGGTTGCCTTTACTATATTAACTTTTCTCAAATTCAAGTGTTTTGGGTGGGCTATAGATTGGCAAGAGAACATATAAACATGTATATGTATGTACACATGGGTACCTTTTAGTTTTAGTTCCCAATTTTCTTAACCAAAGATTCAGTATTTTATTATCAGAGCAGATGGAGATGCAGTATATCTCAGCACAGTTTCTCTTAGCCAGCATGGCCCCTAATAGGAATCAGCAGTTGCTAATAACAATATACCAGTACATGCAAGATAGGGTACCTTAGTCAAGAAAGTTTATTTCTTGCCACGTCACTACTCTTTTATATTTATTATTCTAAGAGAAGTAACAATCGGTGGACGATTCCATTTTCATAACTATTCCAGAACTTGAACTACGATCTGTAGGCTTCCTTTTAAGGGAATGCTTATAATTAAATACCAAACTCAGTGTCAGCAAGGATGCTTTCTCATCCAGAGGGAGAAAGCAGAGTTGACACTAGGTATCTTCTGTCTATTAACAGTTGTTCTGGAAAGCCCATTTGCCCTTAAGTATTAAATCTGAAATTTATAACTTTGAATCTTAAAATAACCTTGTAAGCTCTTGATTTTTTGCCTCAAAAAGAAAAGGAAACAAAAGTATGAACATAGTAACCTAAATTGACCAAATTTGTAAAGTCATTTGTGTTTGGCTTTAGAATGATTCTTACTCAAGTTTGAATGTATTCATATGTACTTAGGGTATTTATGAAAAATAATGAATCATGTTATGAAAACTTGACTCAAAAGGAACTGAGAAGCTATCTATAGTCTTTCTTTAATAAGAAAAGAATCATTCAAAACCATAAAAGAAAAGAAAAAACAAAATAAAACTATATTTCTACTCACAACGATTCTGACACCAAATATGTGGGTTTTCAACACCATGTCATTTTCCATGGAAATGAACTAGGTGCCCTACAATTTAATTTAATTCTGATACTTACTACTCCAAGCTAGTACATAGGTTTCATATATACTTATTCCCTAACTTCTGTCCCCTGCTCCATCCCATATTTTCTTACATTGTAGCTTTTTAGCTCTAAAGCCCCTCAAGACTGCCCCTTATTTCAGACACCAATTGCAAGTATATGGTGTGTTCCCAGGTTACTCACACTTTTGTCAGGCTTGGCTACAAATCTGGGGTTTCCACAACCCCTTTCTCAGTTTTGATAATTTGCCATAATAACTCAAGAACTTACATACACACTTTTGCATACTGATTTATTATAAAGGATTTTATAAAGGAAACAAATGAACAGCCATATGAAGAGGTATGATGTAAAAAGGGGCCCAGCACAGGAGTTTCTGTCCCCATGGAATTTAGAATACACTACCTACCAAGAACGTGGATTATTCACCAATCCTGAAGCTTTCCAAACCCCGTGGTTTAGGGATTTCTGTAGAGGCTGCATTACACAGTCATGATTATTAACTCCACCTCCAACTCCTTTCCCCTCACCAGAGAATGGGTATAGGGCTGAAAGTGTCAAGCCTCTCATGGCTTTGTTTTTCTCTGGTGACCATACCCCATCCTGAAGCTACCCAGTTAACCCACCTAGAGTCACCTCGTTAGAACAAAAGATGGTCTTATCACCAAGAAAATTCCAAGGAATTAGGAATTCTGTGTCAGGAACCAGGGGCATAGACCAAATGTATATATTTTTTCTTATGTCATAGACCATTTTTATAGTTTTAGTTCAGTCCTCTTTGTATATTCTTAACTTCTGTACCTGACATATATTCAGTTCTCAAGAAATGTTTATTGAATAAGTGAATAAAGTACTTGCATCTATTAACTACTTTCATCAGGCTCTTAAATATATTTGGTGCATAAAGGTTAGAGACATGAGAACAAAGTCTTGGTCTCTAAAATATTTGTTGAGAAGAAACATTCACTATTCATCTACTGTACAATGAATTATGGTGGTCTCTGTGAAGATTCCAAGAATGAAGAGAATGAGGGTAAGAAAGCTACAGATAAGTAGTATGGCCTGAAGCAGGGAACAAAATTGGGGAGCAAGTATATATGATAATAGGCAATATTAAAAGAATCCAAGTTGACATTTGTGAACAATGAAGCTTAACACAGTATGCAGCATTTAAGCTAGGCCTTAGAATCTGAGTGCATTAAAGACAGGTAGAAGGAGGTCATTCCTTTTTGAAGGGGATTTAGAAAAGTATGTGGAAGCTAGAAAGCACGGGACCTACCTGATGAGGGAACAGGGAGAAGTCTATCTCCACACACAAATACTGGCGAAAGAACTGTTGGGTTGGAGTGTGGAGATCTTGGGGCCGACTGCCTCAGCTTCTGTCAGAAGTCAGTTTAAGGTTTCTGAGCACTAACATTAGGATGGATTACAGTGGTGGAAGACTGGAGGCAAAACGATATGTTAGGAATCCGGGGCATTTATACAAGGGAGAGATTAAAGCACTTGAACATGGAAAAGAGAAGTTGGTTTTGACAGAAATGGCAACTAGATATGGTACTGACTAAATTGCCAGAGAGGATGGAATCGAAAAGGATTCCTGACATTTCTTATAAGGAGCACGGTAACCGCCTGAGCAAGACCGTTGGTGGCAGAAGATTGCTATTATAAACTCCCTTAGACCTAAGTTCTAAGAGCTCTCTTTGGGAGGAACTACTGCCGATGAGCTTCCTGCCAGGACATTGCCCTTCCGGCTTGCCTTCTCCGCTAGAGCCTAAACTACAAGTCTGTAGGAGCCATCTTGGTGGGAACCAGTGGCCAAGTGTGTCAAGGAGAGCACTAAACTCTACAGGATGCTCCGGAGGGCCAGCAGCAGGAGTCGGAGAGGGACAACTGCTGTACCCACATGTCCTCAAGGGACACTAGATGTGAAGACAAGGCCTTCCCAAAAACTGATCAGAAGGAGTTGGCAGAAAAGGAAGTGTGTTGTTTCTGCATTTTTAACTTTATCTCCCTTTTCATTAAGAAAAAGTCATATGTAATTATTAAGGACATTTTAGAAAATAGGGGGCGTTGAAGGTGGGGGGGTTCTTTCACCGCCTAAATAGAGCTGTTAATATTTTGGTCTCAATTCCAGAGTTTTTTCTCTGAAACAGGTTTTTCTCAGCCAAAGGTAACAGTGAGCATCATATAAAGGCAAAAAAGAACTACTATGGTTGCTTGTTACTGTTTATCAACAGCAGGTAAATACCAGTCAGATCATAAAAGGGCTTAGGCATTTCTGGAGAGCTGTTGAAGTGTTTTAAGCATGGGGGAGTCATTATCAGACTAACATTTTAGAGTGGTTCCTTTAATTAGAGGGCCCAAGGCTTGATGCTTTGAAACCAGTTCTGAGACTGTCAGTAGACCAGCTCATAAAGGGCTAACCAAGGCATTGGGGATGGGGTTGTAGGAAAGGAATCTGAGAGTTTTATAAGGAAAAGTTGACAAGATGTGGTGATTGATAAGGTATGGAGGTGGAAAAACATGCTATGCTTCCCTAGTTTTGCTTTATTATATCCCTCCCTTTAAAACTCTCTCAATTAAATGTTCCATAGAAGCTTCAGGCACAACATGTTCCAAACAGAAATTTCACAATTCTTACTGAACTTACTCCTTGTCTTAGGTTCCCTCTCTCAGGGACTATATCCTTACTCACCTTCTTAACTAAGATAGAAATTTGGAAGTCATCCTAGACTCTTACTTCTTTCTACCTCTACATCTAGTCAGTCACTAAAACCTACCAAATCTTCCACTTGAATCTTTAAGATAATTTTTTTTACATCTTCATTACCACTTTCTAGTTTTTATTTTTGACTAACAGCCTATGAACCAAATCCATCCTGACCCTATTTTTTCAATCACCTGTTTTTGAAAGTTTCTATAGAATATAGCCAGACTCATGTGTTTACATTTTGTCTGTTTCTGCCTTTACACCACAGTGGCAGGTTTAAGTAGTTGTGATTGTGACCATGTGGCCTACACAACCTGAATATTTACTATCTGGTCCTCCACAGAAATATGACTTATAATGTTGTAATATAATTGGCTTCCCTTCTTTCAGTCTTCACTCTGGCCTTTACTTTGTTAATGGAGTGATTTTTCCTAAAACACTTTCTATACATGTCAATCCCCCTTGCTCATATTTTTTTAATGGCTCCCAGCAGCCAAAAGAATTAAATCTACAACTCCTGAGCATTATAGGTGGTGAATTCTAGTATAGTTTTTCAAATTCCATTTCTTCCTCAAAATGGCTTTGCCAGTAAACCCTAGATCTCAACTTCAAGTCCTTTGTAATGGTTCATTTTAAAGGAATCATTTACATGACAACTATCTCCATTAATGTTAATTTTATGAAGTTTAATCTTCCAGGGTTTATATAAGGATTCTCTGATGAATCAATATTTTTATGAGCTATTTCTTGGAAAGCACTGGCCCGTTGGTTGTCAGATGTTTATGTCAGTAAAAAGGAAGAATGTAAATATTATTGCCAGACATTAGCTTACTTGTTCAGCAAGAATTCTCAGGCTTGCTAAGATTTTCACATTTCTGCTATCTTCCTTTATTTTATGATTCTGAAATGATTCATAAAAGTGGTGACTATATGTTATTAGGAAACTCAGAGAGCCTTTAATGGACTTCCAAATTCATCACAATGGAAAAGTTAAAGGTAGTTTTCTATACAAGAAAGAAGAGAATCAAAGTTTTGCTACATACATGATAGAATATTCATTTTAGCATCTCAATTCTAATTAAATTTTGCATATATACATATTTTAAGTACTAAGGCATTCATTTGTAAGTGTGGTCTCAGACTCCATTAATAACAGATGTAATTCCCAGGAAAGATTGGCAGTGTCCAGAAATCAGTCCTCTTTTCAACCCCCTTCCCAGTGAAACTTAGTACTATGTAATGTTTTAGTGTATCTGCATATAGTGGAAATAATTCTAATAGAAGAGAACTTCATTTTCTAGGTTGAAAATGAGAAGACCTAGTAGATCAGTTTGGGGAAGGTCAAAGGAAATCACTTGCTCATTTATATCTTTCTGAAAAAAAATGTAGTTGTGAGCATTCAAGTACCTACATATTTCTTTTTTTTAAATAAAATGACAGGAAAATTCTTGAGAATTATCAAACTTACTTGTATGATTTCATTTGAATCCTAAACAAAAAATACAGAGTAAAAACTCTTTGTTCACTTTAATTCAAGATTTGTTGAACACTTACTAAGTACAAATCGCAGTTACTCATTTATTCTATACTTTGTTGAAAACTTAATCATATTTAATTTATCTTAACTCATTTTCTCTTTCCTTGTCAGGCAAATTCCAACCCTTTTAGAAGTTAACAAAAATTTTAATTAAGTACTTAAAACCAGACTTTTCAAAAAAAGTTTATAATTATTTCAGTGCATGGCATAGCCTATCAATATAATTTAGAGAGTATAACCTATTGGTATCAGTTTTAAAACTTTATTGTTACCTAAATTACCTTTGTTATTTCCTGAAATAAACTTTCTCCAGTACTTAAAACACAAGAGATTTCCTTAGAGATGAAAACTTAAGTAATTAGAGTACTTCAGTAATTTTGTGTCTGCTGCTAACTGTTGCCTAGTATTAGTTCATGTTTATATGTGCTCAAGTGAACCCAGTGATCACAGTGACTAAAAACATTTTAATCACTTTAAATGTGTAAGTACTGTACAGCTAAAATCTCCAACACAAATGAAAATGAAATAAATAGCTACTGATCAGATATGCTCTGTCATAACCGTCAGCCCAAAACACTTTGCTAACTGCATTTATTAGATGTCTGAGAGCTAC
>PVKE010004480.1:0-64403 GCA_004027555.1 Craseonycteris thonglongyai | reverse complement strand
CCTCCCGGGGGGGATGGCGGTGGAGGGTCTCGCCTCCCAGGGGGGGTGGAGGTGGAGGGTCTCGCCTCCCAGGTGGGATGGAGGTGGAGGGTCTCGCCTCCCGGGGGGGATGGCGGTGGAGGGTCTCGCCTCCCGGGCCGGGATGGAGGTGGAGGGTCTCGCCTCCCGGGCTGGGGTCGCAGGCTGGCCCCCGCCCCTCGCGGCCGCACCGCCCGTGTGGAATGTGTGTCAGAACCAGCGGTGCACAGCGGGCCCGCTCACTGAACGGTCTTTAAAGGCCGCCGCGCTGCCGGTGTCCCGATGGGCCGCGCTCCTGGGAGGCGCTCTCGGTAAGTGGCCCCGCGGGGCTCGGCGCCCGGCGGGCTGAGGCCGTGGCGGGTCCGCGTCGTTACCGAGCTCGCGCGCCACGCGGGCGGGAGCGGGCGAGGCCGGGCGCCCCAGCCCCGGCGCCACGGCTGTCGTGCGGCCCGCGGCCGGGCCCCGGGACGTCGGGGAGACGGGACAAAAGAGGCGCCGCGGACGGTGCGCTGCCCACGCCGACCGGGCCGGCCGGGGCTCCGGGGGCGGCGCGGCGCCTCCATCTGGGCCCGGTGGGGCGCGGGGAGCGGCGTCCGGGCCTCGGGGCGCCGTCGCTTCTGGGCCCCGACAAGATGGAGGCCTCCGCCCTCCCGCTGCCGTGCCGGGCGGCGGGGCCCCGCTCCCCACGGGGCGAGGCGGGTGGACGTGCGCCTGCCGCCGGGACCCTGCGGGAGGTCCGGCCCGGAGACCCGCGGGGGCCCCGGGGGCTGCACGGGGAGGGCGCTGGGGACATCGAGGCCGTGTCGCACCCCGGGCAGGGCCGCCGGGTGCCGCCGCGGGGTCCTGGGCGCCCCGGCCCGAGCGACGGCAGGCGTCGCGGCCCCGGCGTCGCGGGCTGTGCCGGCCCCGGGGCGCCCCCCGCCCCCCAGCAGCGAGCCGGCGGCCGGTGCGGCCCCGAGAGCCCGGCCGCCTGACCTGACGGAGCGCGCGGGGGGCGGGGCGGCCGGGGGCCTGGAGAGGCCGGGGGCGGGGCCTGCGTCTGACGGACAGCCCCCCGCACCACCCCCTCGAGGCGGTCCTGAAGGAAGGCCGCTGGAGCCAATGGGCGCGCCCCGGGCGCCCCGCCCCGCCCTCCGCGGCCGCCAATGGGGGGCCGGGGGGCGGGGCCTGCCCGCGCCCGGGCCGCGCCGCCGCCGTCTCCGCCTCCCGCTCCCCAGCGCCCCAGCCGGGACTGGACCGAGCGGAGTTGTGCGCGTCGCCGCAGGGGGAGGGCCGGGCAAGGGGTGGTTCGTCCCGCGGAGCCGCCGCCGGCACCGGGTGAGGCTCGTCCCCGCTGTCTTCGCAGCCCAGGGCCGCCGAGGGTGGGGGGCGGCCGGCGCGGCGCAGCCTCGGGAGGCGGAGGCGGAGGCGGCCGGGGAGGCGGAGATGGGTGCGGGCGGCCTCCGGAGCCTCCCCTCCCGGGACCGGGGCCTGGGCCCCCGCGGGGCGGCCCGCCTGTCGCTGCTGCCCCCGCCGCTGCGCGTCGGGCCTCGGGGGCGGCTGCGGGCTGCGCTCCGAACCAGACCAGCACGCGGGCGAGGCCGGGCGGGCGGGTGAGGACGCGGGTCCGCGGGGGGCCGGGCCCTCGGGTGGGGGAGGGGCGCGCGGCCTCCGTCCGCCCCCCGGGGCTGCGCCGGCGCCCAGGGGTCCCGGGCGGGGTGGGGAGCGGGCCCGCCGGGGCCCCGGGCCGCCCGCCCCGGCTCCCGGCCCCCGGCGGCGCGGCGCGGCCCTGCCTCCCGCCTCGCGTATTGTTCGGCCGGGGCCCTAATGGCGGACGGGCGGGCAGCGCCGCCGGCCTCGGGCGCTGGGCACAGGCAGGGGCGGCTCCGGGGGCTGCCAGCCCCGCGCTGCCGTGGGCCGCCCCTGCCTCCCAGCCGGTGCCCGGCGTGGCGGGCCTGACGCCGGCGGGCCCGCTCGGGAGGGAAGACCGCTCGCCGGCCGGCGTCGAGGCAGCGCCCGCCCTCCCCCCGCCGCCCTCCCGGCGGGTTCAGCCCCGAGTACGCGTCGGGGCTGTGGGGCCGGGGCTGGGCTGCGACCCCAGCAGGGCCCCCACCTGCCTGCCTCCCGCGCCTCCGCCCGTGGGCAGGGCCCGGCCCTCCCACCTGCACAGGTGGGTGTTGATCCGTCTCTGTCTCTCACCCCAGGGCCCGGGATCGCCTCCAGCCCGGCCTCGCTCATCTTTGACCGAAAGTGAGGAGGAAAACACCCCCGTTGTGAGTCCCGGCCCCTGACTCGTTGCTCGCAGGGACGGCGCCAGGCTGCAGGGCTTGGCCTGTGGGACCGGGGTGTCCCCGCTGCCCCCGGGGCGGAGCCCGGGTCCCGGCTGGGTCGGCAGCTGTTCGCACCGCTGCAGACGGGGCCCCGGCCGCTGCAGCACCAGCCTCGGCAGCCGGACGACTCGGGGCCGCTCACGTTACCGGGAGGAGGGGTGCGGGGAGGAGGGCATCGTCCTGGCGCCCTCTAGAGCTCCACAGTGGGAGTTGAAGTCACCTCGTTTTACGTGCGAGCGAGCAACCATGTTTCACATTTTTTCCTACCTTTACAATGGAGTTTAGTGTTCGCCGTTTGTTGGCCTTCAGGCAAGTCCGGTGGTGTGCTAGGCCGCGGTCCCCAACCCTGTGGGCACCAGGAAGACAATTTTTTTCCACCGGGGGTTGGGGGGGACGTAGGTTCTGGTAGATTCAAGGGCATTCCCTTTATCGTGCACTTTATTATTATTACATTGTAATGTATAATGACATAATTACGCAACTCACCACAATGCGGAATCAATGGGAGCCCTGAGCCTGTTTACTGGCAACTAGACAGTTCCATCTGGGGGTGATGGGAGACAGTGACGCCCCAAGTGTGTTGCCCTCCCTGATCTAGCAGGAGGTGGAGTTCAGGAGGTCATGCCAGCAGTGGGGAGCGGCTGTGTACACAGATGCAGCATCCTCACCTGCCTCCGCTCACCTGCAGTGTGGTGCAGTTCCTAACAGGCCATGGACTGGTTGGTACCAGTCTGTGGACAGGTGTGTGTGTGGGGGGATTGGGGACAGTCATATAAACACAAAATTTCTCTCAATTGAAATTAGTTACAAAATATCAGTAAAGTGAACACTCTGGACACTTACCTCTTGAGTCCAAACTTACAGATCTCTGCCAGAGGCTAGTCATAAGGATAGTCGTAGCTTATACTTAAATACTAAGCTTCAAATAAATCAAAAGGCAGTTAATTGATGATGAATATTTGCTGAATACTGCTTGTGAGGGGTGATGTGAAGATGGCAGCTTACATTAAATAGATTCCATTCTAGGCCCAATGCAAGGATTTGAACTTAAGCAGTTTGATTACAGTGCCTGAGTTCAGCAACTATGCTGCCCTGTTTTAAAGTACATAATATGCTTGTTTTACAAATTTAGAAATTGAAACCAAAAAAAAAGTCTAAGGTTAGAATCTTTTCAGTCTTTGTTCTTTTCCTAGAGAACAGGATGTAAACAAGTATAAAAGGCTTGAATCTCATTCAATATCTTCTTAAAAAATAATAGAGGCAGAGGTATCAATTAGGTAATTTTACTGCCTTATTTTAAAACTAAGAGACTCTGTTTAAATTGCATACAGGCACACTGAAGGGGCTATCTTACTTCTAATACAAAGTCTGTAATTGTCTCCTACATACTGCAACTTGAATGAATATGACTTCTCTAATGACTTTTCAGGCACTTAGATCATTCAGATATAATGAATCAAGGATCAGATCTTTCAGGTCTTTCAAGTAGATGGACAATACTTACATATTTTCAGGAAAGATTGACTATTAGATTTTTTTTCTTGGTTGTGATGTTGATGGCTTATAATTGATTATATTTAGTAGAAATTTGGAGAGGAAGACATACAAAATGTATAATCAGGGCTTTTGTAATGTCAGCACATGTATACGAATAAAATACCAAAAAGTGCTTCTGGCTTGGCTTAAAGCTTTTAGTTCAGAATTAAAAAAAATTTTTTTTTTAAATATATTTTTATTTATTTATTTATTTTTGACAGAGGGAGAGAGAGAGAGAGAGAGAACGAGAGAACGAGAGAGAACTGAACTGGGGGAGCTCCCAGTCCAGCACATGGTTCTGCATGGGCCCGGGCCAGGACTAGATCCTCAGTCCCCAGCGCTGCAAAGTGAGCGCTTAACCCACTGAGCCATCCCGGCTTCCCCTTAAAATTTTTTTACTTAGAAACACTAGTTAATGGTTTTGTTTTGTTTTAGTATTTATTTTTATTGTTTTTAACAGAGAGAGATACAGAGATACAGACAGACAGAAGGAGGAGCGTCCAGAACAGTCGCCACAGTTGCACATCATTGGTTTTTTTCCACATAGTTTCATTCCACAGGTGGGCGCGGGGCTGCACAGGGCAGGAACTGGGCCAGGGTCTCACCCCGGCAAGAACTGAACTGGGGGCAGTCCCCAGTTCAGCATATGGGTTCGCACGGGCCGGGGCCGGGATTCGATCCTCGGTCCCCGGGGCTGCAAAGTGAGTGCTTAACCCACTGAGCCATCCTGGCTTCCCCACCTGAACATTTTTTTTTTTTATAAAGATTCTTTTTTTTAAATATATTTTTATTTATTTATTTATTTTTGACAGAGAGAGAGAGAGAGAGGGGGGAGAGAGAGAGAGATACAGAGACAGATAGAGAACTGAACTGGGGGAGTTCCTAGTTCAGCATGAACATTTTTAATTGGCCTTGATTAAATAAGTTTTTTTATTTTTAAGATTTATTTTATTGTTTGAGAGCAAGTGAGAGAGAGAGAAAAAAGGGGAGGTCCCAGAGCAGTCTCCATAGTTGTACATCATTAGCTGTGACATGGTTTCCTTCCACACAGGTGGATGTGGGTCCACACGGGGTAGGAACCTAACTGGGAGCCTCCCACATGGGAAGCACTTTCCTCAGCGGTTTCCAGTTGTGCTGCAGTTCAGCACATGGGTTTGCATGGGCCAGGGCTGGAATCAAACCCAGGATCTCACAATTGTGGGGCAGGAGCTCCACTGCTGAGCTATCCCAGCATCCCCCAATAAGTTCTCTGTTATGCTTAGGTGTATCAGATGTGCTTAGGAACTGTTTTAACAGGTAAAAATTTTTTGAATATTTATCGCGTCTTTCTTGAGTACATTGCTAACAGTATGTATCACCCTTCTACCTGTCCTTTTAAACAGTTGAGGAAAAAGATGCAGGGTGGTCCCTACTTTTCCTTATATCATCTCATGGGCTGAACTTTTGTATCTAGTTTGGTGAGACAACCCTGAATCACTCAGATAACACACAGATGCTGATGTATGAGTGTTTCATTTTTTTTTTTTGCATGGGGATGGAGCTACGCATGTCACCTTTGTAAAACAGGGTTCATAATTCTTAAAATTTTACTATGTTTTGCCCTTGTTTGAGACAAAGTGAATATTTACCTCTAATCAGATGCTGTGGTACTATTGTAATGGAAAGACAATGTTTGAAATCCTGGAGTTCTACCTTTGTTGTCAAAACGTGGAATAATAGAAATTTTATGTATTTATTGTCTTTCTAGGCATTAAGATCTGTCTCTGTCCCATTTAACAGTGCTGTTAACATGTATATGATTATACGGAGTAGCATTTATTGTAAAAAGACTTTGGCTTGTTCACCTTGTGTGTGTTTTCTCCTGTGCCGTTCTCTTGACAGGAGGTTAGGCATTTTAAGGTGGGAAACAAGTATACAGCTGCTTTGACTCCATGCATTTTCTATTTCCTAGATTTCATTTGGTTAATTTTCTCTTCTAGTCCTGTCAGAGTGCAGAGTTGGGATTTCAAAATTGAATAGGACTTTCGAACTATGCAAAAAGTTGTTATGGACAACTTCAGTGTGTAAAGATCTGTTAAGTTATGAGAAAACTTGCTGTTGGCTAAATCCATGTGATTCTGAACTGTGGGCCTCTGGGTAATGACTGTAGTTTCTTTTGTTTTCTGTTTTGGTTGTATACCAGCAAGAAAAATGTTTTATGTAGTTGGAGTTGCAAATTTTTTGTACCTGCAACTTGTTTTTTAAACTAGTCACTTTGTAATTTTAGGTTTCTGTTACTAAAGGAGAACTTGGAAGAGAGTTGTGAATACCATCACCAAACACTTGTTAATAAGACAAGGTGGTCATCTGCACGCAGGCGTGTCCACCCTGTGGCCCAGGATGACTTTGACTGCAGCCCCACACGAATTCTTAAAACATGAGATTTTTTTGCAACCTTTTTTCCAGCTAATCAGCTATTGGTAGTGTTAGTGTATTTTATGTGTGGCCCGAGATAACTCTTCTTTCATTGTGGCCTAGGGAAGCCAAAAAGTCAGACACTGCTGTCTTAAAAGTGTTAAAATTTGTATTACAACACATTTGACCATGTTTTGCATATTTCAAAATATATTAATTTTTTGGATCAAGTTTTATATAACACTTGCATTTTGGAATATGAGTACTTATTACTTTTAAAGTGAGATAGATTATTCCTTTTTTTTTTTTTTTTAACTTTATACTTAGCAATGCCATGTGTATATTACTTTTGCTCTAGTTGCCTACACACCTCGTCTGGATTTGTTTTTGTGAAAACATGGAACTAAATTTGTAAACATTTGAAAAATCTATTTTGGAGTTAAAAATGGTGTGTAGAGGGATTTGCAGAATCACTTGACCACATGGCTATGTGGGATTTGTTCTACTTCTGTTTTAACTTCATAGTAGTTCATTGAAAATCAGAAGTAATAAAACTTAAGGAAAATGCATGGTCTTAAAAGAGGGTATGACTTCTAGGGATTTCATTTTTACTGATTTGATCAGTGTCCTGTAAGCATTAATGTTTACTATTTCAAGGAATGATTTAAGAGTAAATTGCATATTAGGATGAATAGGTAGTGAATGTTTAGTAGATCTGGTTTATAAAAACATATATTTGTTTCATTGTTACATGTTACCATGGTTTTATTTATACATGCTGAAGAGTTACCATATTATTGTTAGAGAATTTCAACTGTTTATTAAAAATATCAGTAGGATGCCAGGGATTAAGTTTCTCATCTCCAGAAGTTCTATATATTTTTTCTCTATAGTGTCCTAGTGAATTTGAAGTTTAATTTTTTTTTGTGAATTTAAAGGTTAAAAAAATATACCTAAAATTAACACAATGTTATATGTTAATTATATATCAATTTAAAGGTCTTAAATACTTTATTTTTAAATTATTAAATATTTTAGTATGATTCTGATTAAAAGTTAATGTTAAATTGTAATTTTTTAAAAAAGATTTATTTTACTGTTTTTGACAGAGACAGAGAGAGAGGGAGACAGAGAGTGGGGGAAGGGCCCAGAGCAGTCTCCATAGCTGTACATCATCAGTTTTCATTCCACACAGGTGGGTGGGGCCCACGCAGGGCGGGAACTGGGTCGGGGAGTGGGGGGCACATGCCAGTTCAGCAGGTGGGTCTGCATGGGCTGGGGCTGGGATTTGATCCTCAGTCCCCAGGGCTGCAAAGTGAGTGATCAACCTGCTGAGCCATCCCGGCTTCCCCTAAATTGTAATTTTAAGACAGATTTACTAGGAATGGTATTAATTACTGTAATTTCATGTTAAAAAATTTTGTGAAAGATCTATTGTATTTTTTGCAGTAAATCTACCCCTTTCTAACCATTTAGATTGGCTAGGAAAAATATGTAAATAGCAATTTTAGGTAAAATTGTGATGTACAGTTAGAAGTTTCAGACAGAAAAGAATCCATAAAATGAAACTAATTCAATGAGACATTTTATTCATTTATTTAGTTTTTATAGCAATGCCATGTGTATTATTACTTTTGCTATTACATACCTTGTCTGGATTTATTTTTGTAAGAATTTGCAACTGCATTTGTGATTTTCTGATGTAAAACTACTAAAGAAACTTTCTGGGAATCCTGGGTCAGCTTGATGAGCGTTCGTTTTGGAGGCATGTGTTTGCCTGGGCAGAGGGGTGTTGGGGACCAGACCAAGGTGAGTTGAGGCTCTTCAGGCAGGCACTCAGGAAGTCAATCACTCGACAGCTGTCTGTCACAGTGCCTGTGACTGACTGGCAGATTCTTTGGCTCTATCCTCATATGAGTGTTTCATGCAGACTTTTAATGCTGTGCTCCAGGACCCTAGTTTGGGATTTGTGAGTTTTTGGTTAGGCCCACTGATTATCAGATTAGTGAATTGTGCATTCAGTTCTACAGAATTAAGGAAATGTTAGTGTGGAACTAAAAATTTAGGTTAAATGAAAATTTTATATTATCCTTTTGTTTTAGATTAGTATTTCTTTCTTTGAAACTTACCATGTTTTAGATATTTCTGGCCCTAACATGGTATCAGAATTGTTAGATGTTCATGGTTCTTTCTTTGTTTGTTTTGAAGTAATGGAGATTTGGCCCTTGTTTTAATTAGTCCTATGAAAATATTACTATAAAATTGGACTGGTTTTAGCTTTACAACTATCATTATGAATATTGTCTCACTTTCTATTTATATTTTTGTTTGTCTTATTTAATATTGTATAGTCTAGTTTCATAATCAAGTAAGTTTTAACTGCTGCCTAGGAAGTCATCCCCCTCCATATCATCAGTTTTATGCTGCTTATCAAAGAAGCTTCCGGTCAAGTTGGCTTTTGTCTTCCATGACTCCTCATCTGTGTATCACGTTTCCATCCTCGCCCCAGCTGTCTTCCTCTTGGACGTAAGCATTCATTGTCTTTCTCTTTCCTAACTCCTTTTGCATTTAAAAGTACCACACAGTGTTTGTAATAGCGTCCTGTGCTCTAGGTCTAATTTTCCTGAACTTCTGTGAGGCACATTCAAACCAGTGAGTTTGAAGTTGGTGAGATGGACTGTGGGTGTGGTACTGGTGCTGTGTTGGAACCTCACATAGAAAGGGAACTACTGTGACTTAATTTTGCAGCTCTTCTGCCCCCGAAACGCACTTTTGTCACTTGAGAGTTGCTAAGGGATTGCAGTCGGGTTGGGGTTCACATCTGCCCTGCCCATGAAGGAACTTTGGGAGGCACGAAACTAGGTTGTAGTGGTGACTGCACAAGTGTGTGAATTTTACTAAAATTTGTCCAAGTTTTCACTGTAAGCAAATTTTATTGTATGTAGATTATGCCTCAATAAATTAAAACCCAGTTTTGCTCTATTTACCAGTTTGTGACCTCTGGTAAGTGTGAGCCTTAGTTTATTCATTTGACACCTGAGTCTAGTAATGCCCGCTTTCCTGAGGTCACTGTGAGAGGGTAAAAAGTCACACGGGTTGTGTGACTGGTCCAGTGATCATCACGACACATACAGACTCTTGTTAACAGTTGACATTTCCGATGCTGTCTGATGTTTGCATTCAGGGCTCAGTGCCTCAGCCCAGCTCTCAGGTCTCAGTTCTGTGGGGCAGTTGGGTGGGCTATAATGGAAGAAGGTAGGTACATGGACATTGGGTACAGACCTTGGATTTGCTGCCTGTATGTCAGCTGTAGTCCATAAGAGAACTCCTTGATAACAATAGATTGTCTGCAAAATGGGGTAACAATACGTTTAAAATATTTATTGTAAGGTAGGTTTTTAAAAAAGATTTATTGTTTTGAGAGAAAGTGAGAGAGACAGAGAGAGAGAAGGGGTGGGGGAGAGGGCCCAGAGCTGTCTCCATAGTTGTACATCATTAGCTCTGACATGGTTTCATTCCACACAAGTGAATGTGGAGCCACATAAGGTGGGGACTGAACTGGGGACCTCCCACGTGGGAGGCGAGAACTTTGCCGCCAAGCCATCTTGGTGGTTATCAGTTGCAACGCAGTTTAGTATATTAATTTGCATGGGCCAGAGCTGAGAATCAAACCCCAGACCTCTCAATTGTGAGATAACACTCAACTAGTGACCTATCCCAGCATCCCCCAAGTATGACTTTTATAAATGCTAGTTGTTGTTATTATTATATTAGATGTATGATGAAATTGAGATACAGAAGAGTAGAACTGAAGTTATGAAGGTGTTGATTGAAGGAGAGAGATAAGACACCAAGCGCCTTTGCTTCAGAGCTTTAAACGTTTACTAGATAATTTAAAAAGCTGCATTGAATTGTAAATGATTGGTAGGATTATCTATTTTCTGAAATTTGTCTATTTTGGGAGAAAAACAGATTTTCTTTGGTATATTCCATATGCTTTTTGTATTCCTGTGATTTTTAAGACTAATCAGGACATCTGAAGAACATATCTGTGAGAAAGAATTCTGGTGAAAATTGTCATGAGTTTTGAGTCTTAAGAAACAGAGGCAGTAGATTTTTATTTAGTAGTAATCTGTATTGGAGAAATAGAATCTTTAGTACCTGAAGTTTAGTGTTTTTTGATTTCTGGTCCCATTGGCTAATTGATGCAAGTATTGTTTACTTAAGTTTGCTGAGGTCTTAATAATGGAACTTCTGCATGCACGTGTGGAAGGTACTGCTCTTTTTAAAGCGCTCTACGCCATCATCTTTAAACACCAGGGAGAATTTGGTATCAAAAACAGTCATTAAATTAGGTCATAGATTTGAATGCCAAGTATCATAAGAATAAATGAATGTTTGTTTCCAAATTAACATATATGGTTGAAGTTTATTGGTGCTCTCCTAGTTTTTAAACGGTGGAGAAGGAAGTGTGGGTTTATTTAGCTTTCTTGGTTAAGGGTTAGAGAGGGAAAGGATAGGATAACCTTTTATTAGGGACTGAGGTCAGGTTATGTTACTAATTATATAGATTGAATTTTTTATTTTTTTTTAAAGATTTATTTTTATTGTTTTTTGACAGAGAGAGTGATAGACAGAGAGAGACAGAAAAGGGAGGACCCAGAGCAGTCTCCATAGTTGCACATCATCGGTTTTTCCACATAGTTTCGTTCCACAGGTGGGCGCGGGGCTGCACAGGGCAGGATCTGGGCTGGGAGCCTCCCGCATGGGCTCCGGCAAGAACTGAACCTAGGGGAAAGCCGGGACGGCTAAGCGGGTTGAGCGCTCGCTTTGAGGCCACGAGGACCGAGGATCGAATCCCGGCTCTGGCCCAGGCAGGACCCACATGCTGAACTGGGGAGTTCCCACAGTTCGGTTCTCTGGCTGTCTCTGTCTCTGTCTCTCTTTCTGTCTGTCAAGAGTAAAATAGAAATGAATATTCACTGAAGATAAAATAATTACTCTATAAATATAAAAAAAAAAAAAAAGAACTGAACCTGGGGCACACCCCCCAGTTCAGCACATGGGTCCACCCAGGCCAGGGCCGGGATTCGATCCTCGGGCTCTGGGGCTGCAAAGTGAGCGCCTAACCCACTGAGCCATCCTGGCTTCCCCTATTTTTACATCTTATTTATGATGTTTCTTTGCTATGTAAACATTCTATGATGTCATGGGAAAATGTCCATTTCACTATCGCAAGAGATATGAATAACTGTAACAAATATACAAGACTTTTATGAAGGGAATTGTAAAATAATATGATAGGACATACAAGATAACCAGAAAGGGAAGATAAGCATTATGTTTGGTTGGGAAGACTTTAATTATGTAAAAATGTTAAATTTTTTTTTGTCTCCAAATTAATCCCTAAATTCAGTGAAACCCCAATCAAATTCCACTGTAGTGGAATAGTACCACATGTAAAAGGTGACACAGGGGAAGCCGGGATGGCTCAGTGGGTTAAGCGCTCACTTTGCAGCTCCAGGGACCGAGGATCGAATCCCGGCCCCGGCCTGTGCGGAACCATATGCTGAACTGGGAGCTCACCCAGTTCAGTTCTCTCTCTGTCTCTGTATCTCTCTCTCTCTCTCTCTCTGTCAAAAATAAAATGAATAAATAAAAATAAATTTAAAGATACAAATAGATTGAAAGTAAAAAAAAACAAAAAAAAAAACGTGACACAGGGACACTTTTCCCATGTGCCCTCCACACTTCCTTCCTTGGAAGTGAACCATTTTTTTAAGATACTTGTCTAGAGATAGTCTACATCTGTGTGTGTGTGTATTCGTGTGTGTAGCTTTTGTGTGTGTGTTTACCTGTTCTGTATCTTTTTAGTACTTATGCAGAGGTGGTTTCACATGACATGTAAGGACATTTAGAGGTGCTTCATTGTTCTGAAGACTGCGTAGTATTTCACTGTACGTCTTTATCATCATTCATTTTAGCAGTTGGCCATTGAGAGACATTTAGGATGTTTCATTCTTTTAGCTTTACAGTAGATATCCTTTTACATTTCAGTCTTAAAGTCATGAGATAGAAGTGGCTTGCTCAAAGAAATGTTTTTTGAGTTGCCCTCCATAGAAGTTGTACCAGTTCACACTGATTACTACGAGTATGAGACTCTGATTATACAGTTAAACGTTTTGATCTTCGTCTGTGTAGTCCTCATGTTATCTTAGAACTGGGCAGTTTTGACTAGTGTGTCTGGGCTTCTGTTTTGTTACAGAAAAATCTACCTTTAACTCAAAGGGGTGGGGTCATTGTCACAGGTAATTGAACGTAAAATAAAAACTTATAAACTGTCTACACTATTGAATACATTTCATTTTGAAATGAATGGGATATAGTGCCCTGCAGATACTAGAACTTGGTGTAACCAGGATTCTTTTGTTTGTTTGTTTGTTTTGTTTTGTTAGCATGTGTGTCCAGTTTTCCTAACCATTTATTTTTATTTTATTTTATTTTTATTTTTTTTATTGTTTTTGACAGAGAGAGAGAGAGAGATACAGAGACAGAGAGGGAACTGAACTGGGGGACCTGAACTGGGGGAGCCCCCAGCTCAGCACAGTGCTTATTCTGTGTCCCTCTTGCATCCAAAGAGCACCTGGTCAACTTATGTTTTGTCCATTATCCACCCAAGTGCTGGCTGCCTGAAATTCTTTGTAGATTACTGTGGGGTCTAAAGTGCAGCTTGTTGAAACCTCCCTGATCCTTCCAGCAAACTGTCAGGATACAGTGATTCTTCCAGAAGCTTGTATTTTTCATGAATTTACATAAAAATATATGTACTTTAGGAAAAACACAGTGTGTGTGTGTGTGTGTGTGTGTGTATATATATATATATATATATATATATATATATATATATACTGTATGGGTTTTGGTGGAATGCATAATGTAATAACGTTCTGTGATTATTTTTCAGTCAGCAGTATGTGTGCAGATCTTTCATGTCAGTGAGATCTACTTTTTAAAAAGCCCTAACCCTGATCTGTTCACTGTTTCCATCTGCCAGTACCCTTGTTCTGGCCATCGGCATCTCTCCCCTGGACCCCGTGGCCCTCTAGTTGGTTTCTTTCTTCCAGTCTTACCTCTTATAGTCCATTTCCCACATAGCAGCCAGACTGATCTGTACAAAACGTAGGTAAGAGTATGTTGACCTGGTGAAAACACTGCAGTGATTCCTGTTACAGTAAAGTCTAAACTCTCACCATTAGAATTCATGATTTCTGGGGGATGCCAGGATAGTTCAGCAGGTTGAGCACTTGCCTTGCAACCTTAAGGTCTGGGCTTCTAATCCCGGACCCAGCCTGTACACACCCATATGCTGAGTTGCAGCACAACAGGTAACCACTGAGCATGGTGGTGAAGCTTCTCATCTTCTGATGGCAAGGATGTTGACCTGCTTTATTTGTTGATTTTTCTTGAGTGTCTGGTGTATGTAGGAGCTCTGTAAATCTTTGTTTAGTGCTTTAATGAGTGAACTTGTTGGCCATGGTGAGTTGTTCTGTGCCATTTTTCTGTCTCATCTACTATTCTTCCTCTGCCTGTTCCAGCCACATTGTCCTTTATTCTGTCTCTTGAATACACCAACGTCATTTCCTTTAGGTTTTTTTTTTTTTGCAGGAGCTAGAATGTCCTTCATCTACCCACAGTTGGCTCTTACTTGGCATTTCAGATTTCACTTGTAATTGTCACCTGCTCTCAAAGAGGTGTTTTTTGGTCTTCAGAGTAAAGTAGTTACCTCTTTATCACTGTGATGCCACTATGTTTTTTAAAAACTTAAATTTAGCTTTAAAAATAAGTGAGTAATTTATCACAATCACCAATTTGCCAAACTGCTCAGTGTTTCTATTACTATCTTCACCTTTCAGAGGCTCTTTATAGCAACATAAGCAAATGGCGATATAAAAAGAGGATTACAAAGGGCCCTCACACCAGTGTTTAAGACCTGTATAACCACTGTCTCCTCACCTTCTCAGATAATTTATTCTGTGAAAAAGAGACACTTCAAATTCCCACCCACCCCATCTACAGTTTAGACCAGGGGTGTCCAGCTTCCTTGGGCCACACATAAATACAGTGACACTAATAATAGCTGATGAGTTAAAAATCTCATCATGTCTTAAGACAGTTTATGAATTTGTGTTGGGCTGCATTCAAAGCCGTCCTGAGCTGTGTGGGCTGCAGATTGGACAAGCTTGCTTTAAAGGATGTGTAGCTATAGCAAACACAGTGCTTTTTCTTGGTTTTAGAAGTCAGAGGTCGGAAATCAGTGCTACGGGGCTCAGATGGAGGTGTCAGCAGGTCCTCTTGTCCTCTGGAGCCTGGGGGAGAGTCTTCCTTGCTCTTCAGTCTCCTGGTGACTGCTGGTGTCCTTGGCTGCTTTGCCCTGGCTCCTCCAGTCTGTCCCTGAGGTCACGTGTCTCTCTTGGGCCTGCCGTCTCCTCTGCCTTTGGTAAAGGCGCTTGAGATTGCATTTAGGGCCTACTCAGGGAATCTAATTTTGAAATCCTTAAGCTTACACATATCTGCAAAGACCCCTTTTCCATAGAAGGTGACACTTGCAAGTTCCAGGATGTGGTATCTTTGGGGGCCCTTGTGCAGCCTGATGCATGCACTCTAAGCACGCTGCATAGTGCCCAGCAGCTAAGAGGTCTAGCTTTCTGGATAGGGGCAAGAGAGACCTCAGGTTCACGATGATGAGCAGAAGGGATTTTACGGTGAGGTGAGGGAAATTAGGGGTTATGCCATGTCATTTTATTTAATGGAGTGATAAAGGGGATAAATACATAGACCAGGGATTTTTATTGTCAGATGTTTATTTTCCTGTTCAAATGTATGTAGTACAATTCATGTTGCCATTGTTTATAGTGTAAGTAATGTGGTGGAAGTGGGAACATGCTGCATTCAAGAAGTTCACATGTAAACCATAAGAAATGGTTAGTGAATGAGAGAAGATCACGGGATGGATACCAAAATTTTCCTGGATGTTAGTTAGATAAGACTCATTCTGTTTAGAATAAAAAAAGAAAGTAAAGGTACCTTAAAAAATTTCTTGGATTAGAATGATGTGGAGTCCTGTGCTGACCCTGTGTCTCCTTTCTCCGTAGCAGGTTCCTGGGCATGGACACAGGTGCAGTGGGCGGACTGGAGCTGACGGAGCAGGCTCCAGCTCTGTTAGGGAGTGCAGCCATGGCAACCAGCCTCACTAGTGTCGGCAACTCCTTCAGTGGTCCACCTGCGCCTTTGGTTTCTAGAGCTAGTAAATTTCAGAACTCATCGGTGGAAGACGATGACGATGTTGTCTTTATCGAACCTCTACAGCCTCCTCCACCTTCTGCTCCGCTGGTATCTGATCATAGAACTGTAACACTCACATCGTCAAAACACGAAGAACTCCAGGGAAATGATGCCACAGTTCTTCCTTCCTCAAAAGACTTGGCTTCTCAGAAGGGCAGCGTAAGTGAGACAATTGTCATTGATGATGAAGAGGACATGGAAACAAATCAAGGGCAAGAGAAGAATTCCTCCAATTTTATTGAACCTCGGAGACCTCCTGAAACTAAAAATAGAACCAATGATGTAGATTTCTCTACTTCCAGTTTTTCAAGAAGTAAGGTAAATGCAGGAATGGGTACTAGTGGTATCACCACAGAACCAGACTCTGAAATTCAGATTGCTAATGTTACAACCTTAGAGACAGGTGCAAGCTCTGTGAATGATGGGCGAGATATGAACTTAATGATCACTCATGTAACATCGCTGCAGAATACCAACTTGGGAGATGTCTCTAACGGACTGCAGACAAGTAATTTTGGTGTTAATATACAAACATACACCCCATCTTTAACTTCACAGACCAAGACTGGAGTAGGACCTTTTAATCCTGGTAGAATGAATGTGGCAGGAGATGTATTTCAGAATGGAGAGTCTGCAACTCATCATAATCCTGGTAAGTTGTGAGTGGCCTTCTGTCCCAAGTAAATGAATTTAAACTTTGGCTGATTCTTTTTTATTGTAGTAATTGGTGCCACCTTGGTTAATTTATTCATGTAAGATATGTTAATTCTGTTGACTTCTAAGTTCAAAATCTTAGCTAATAAGAGATGTAAAACCATGTATAGTATTTTTTCCTCAATTATTAGAAAATTAATCACAGAAATCTGTCTAAAGGATTGAAAAAAATACTCCTTGGGGATGCTCAGATGGCTCAGTGGGCTAAATGCTCTCTTTGCAGCCCGAGGTCCAACGATCAAGTCCTGGTCCTTGCCCTGGCCCATGTGGACCCATGTGCTGAACTGGGTCATGCTTCCCTTGTGGGAGGCCCTGGGTTCGGTTCCTACCTGGGGCATGTTTCCCATGTGGGAGGCGCCCCGGGCCTGGTTCCCGCCCTGTGCGACGTGCACCCACCTGTGTGGAATGAAACTATGTCAAAAACTGGTGACGTACAATTATGGAGACTGCTGTGGGCCCTCCCCCTTCTCTGTGTCTGTCTCTGTCAAACAATAAAAAATAAATCTTGAAAAAAAAACCAACTTATTATATTTGCCACTACTAAAGTCTAACAATTTAGCATCTTATTTGTCATGTACTCACTTTTTGCTAATATATTTTTGGTGGTACTGTTTTGTGTAAATAGAGAACAAAATAAATGCGCACCTAAGGACAATATAATATTGTATAGTAATTGAATTAGACTTGTTTTTACTTTATTTTTAATTTGTGACTCCTATCTGATTTTAGTTTTCACTTACTAGCATATTACTATACTTTTTAAAAAGTTGAAGGCTGGTAAAATTTTTGACTTTGAAAATTCTTTCTATGGGCAACTTTGCTCCATGAAAACATACGAACTGGCTTTCTCATGACCATGCATGTCGGGATGTGTCTCTTTCTCTCACCTGACCCCAAGTCTGTGTGCCTGCTTCTGTCTTTCGTGTCATAAACTCTCTGTGTCTGTCTGATTATTTCATCATTTTAGACTCATTGGCATCTCTTATTAGCCAGGGAATTGGAGAGAATAATAAGAAATGATTAAAACCTAGGCACCTATGTCACTTTTCTGTTTTATTTACTCTTTTTGGTTATGAGAGTAATGTCTAATATTACAGAGTGTTTGGAAAATCTGTAATTAAAAAAATGAGGGATGGGAAGCTGGGATGGCTCAGCGGGTTAAGCACTCGCTTTGAAGCCCTGGGGACCGAGGATCGAATCCCGGCCCCGGCCCCGGCCCCGGTCCCGGTCCCGGCCCATGCGGACCCACATGCCCTGTGCCACAGCCCTGTGTCCACCTGTGGAGCGAAACTATATGGAAAACTAATGTCAACTATGAAGACGGCTCTGAGCCCTCCCCCTTCTCTTTGTCTCTCTCTGTCTCTGTTTCTCTCTGTCAAAAATCAATAAAAAAAAATGAGGGAAAAACTCCCCTATAGTCTTATTGACTAAAGATTAATAGTTTGAATGGTTGTCTTTCAGTCTTTTTCCTTTGCGTTTCTTTTAACTTGGTTGAAATGCAACTCTCTATATAAATTTTGCTTCCAGTTTTTCCCCCATTTATCATTATATTGTATTTTTTCATACTATTACCATTATTTATACACAAGTTTTAATGGCTGCAGGTTAGGTGTGAATATACCACTCCCATATTTAGTTTTTCTCATATTTTGCTATTGTGAGTCTATGGTGAGCACCTTTCTTCAAATTTCTGATTATTTCTTTAGAACATACTCCTAGAAGTGAAGTTACTCGGCTAAAGGATATTACTACCCCTGTCTCCCTAAAGATTTTTGTTTTCAAAACTATTATCTTTCTAATAGTGATTTTGAAAGAAATGTGTTTCTTATTGCTCAGTCTTTAAAAGTTTTCATGCCTCCCATGACCCCTTCCCCCTATCTGTGTGTGTATATGTGTGTTTGTGTGACCATTTTTAAGTTGTGGAAATAATATTGTCATAGTGCCTTCCAGAAAGTTCTTGCCAATTATACTACTCCCAGCTGTACATTAAGTGTCTTTCTTCATTCGACTGCCGGCTGTATATTAGTGTTTTTCATTGTAGCCTTCCAGCTCACATTAATGTTTAAGTAATAATAATGTTCATTAGTTTTAAAATGGCTATTTTGTATAGTAATTATAAATATCTTAAAAACATAAGAGCGTGAAAAGAAAATAATGTACAGTCTCACCATTGAGAATGGTGCATTTAATTATAATCTGAGACCATAGTGTAGGTGAAGTTTTGCAAACTCTCCCCTCAACTACCTCTTTAAATACCTAGTGGTAGATCTTGAATTTTTTTTTTTAAGATTTATTGTTTGAGTGAAGGTGGGGTGGAGGGGTGCAGTGCAGCCTACATAGTTGTACATCATTAGTTGTGACATAGTTTCATTACACACAGGTGGGCGTGGGGCTGCGCAGTGTGGGAACCGAACCAGCGGCCTCCCATATGAGTGATGAGAACCTTCACTGCTAGGCTTGTCAGGTACCAGTTGTGCCACAGTTCAGCATGTGGGTTTGCCCGGGTTGAGACCAGGATTTGACCCCTGGGCCTCGCAGTTGCAAGGCAAGCACTCTTCCTGTTGAGCTATCCCAGCATCCTCTAAATCCTGAAACTTTTTGTCAAGTATATGTTTGATTTTGTTAAGTCTCTACTTAGCTCTGTTTCAGGTTTTACTATTCGGATAACCCTTATGAGGTCTGACAGTGAAGTTCACAAACTTGCTACTATGCGCTTATGTGGGCAGTACTGTACAGCTTGTTAAGGTTTCAGAACCTTGGTATATCTGTCTCACAGCTATGTTCTTGTCAGTGTGTGGCAGTGTCTTTCTGAGTAGTGTTCATTATTGTGTATTTTTGTGGGCATTCGTGAGAATGTTGGAGTTTGATTTAGGGCAATGAAAAACATTAAATTTCTTGTTAAATGTGGCAAGAGTAAAAGTGAAATCAGGGACGTGTTAGTCCAAGATGATGGGGTTAATTCCATGAAGAAAATGGCATTGTACAAATGGATTAAATGGTTTTTTTTTTTTGAGGGGAAAGAAAGTGCCACTGATGAAGAGGGGTCAGGGCAGCCAGTAATAAGCAGAACTAGTGAAAACATTGCAAAAATTTGTCGAATTGTGTGTCAAAATTGTCAGCTGACTGTGAGAAACATGGCAGACCAAGTAAACACTGATAGAGAAACATTTAGGAAGGAAAATCTTAACTGAACATCTTGGCATGAGAAAGGTGTGTGTAGAAATGGTCCCAAAGGAGCTCACTTGTGACCAAAAGCAAAGGAGAGTTGAAGTTTGCCAAGACCTTTTAGAGAGGCAAAACTATTTTTTGGACTGTTATCACTGGTGATGAAACATGGGTGTACCAATATGACCCTGAACCAAAGTGTCCAGGTACCCAATGGAAGTCAGCCAGTTCTCCATGAATAAAAGAGTTCCATAAGTCCAAATCAAGAGTCAAAAAAATGTTACTAACCTTTTTTGATAAGTTGACTATTTGGAAATGCTGAAAAGGGTGCATGAAAAAGTTAGACAACAATGACCTGAACTCTTCCCCAACAGTTCATGGCTCTTACATCATGACAGTGAACCAGCTCACACACCACTGTCTGTGGGAGTTTTTAGTCAGTAACCAAATAACTGTATTGGAACACCCTCCCTACTCACTTGATCTGGCCCTCCATTTTTTTTTTTCTTTACCTAAAGATAAAGGAAATCTTGAAAGGAAGACATTTTGATGACATTTGGGACATCAAGGATAATATGACTGTGGCTCGCTCTCAAGACCATTCCAGAAAGAGTTCCAGAATTGCTTTGACGGGTGGACCAGGCGCTGGCATCATAGCTTCCTAACTAGAGGACTTGCAAAGTCACTCTGGTAGTGGTGTTCAGCAGTGAGCTATGTAGCACTTTTCCTAGGATGAGTTCATGGACTTAGTTGTCAGACTTCATAAGAATATTCTTTCTTTTTTTTTTTTAATTTTGAACTTCAAGGGGCACTTGTTTTACCTTAAATTTTTTTTTTCTTTTTTCTTATTAAATATTTGGGGTGACATTGGCTGGTAAAAGTTATAGGCTCCAGCTGTACAATTCTATATCACATTGTCCATGTGTTGCATTATGTGCTCACCACCCAGAATCAGTTCTCCTTCCATCACCATGTATTTGATGCCCTCTTCCTCCTCCCCCAAAGAATATTCTTATGAATATATTTTGGGATACTTATTGCCAGGGATGGCTCAGTGGGTTAAGTACTCCCTTTGTAACCTAGGGGACCAAGGATTGAATCCCAGCCCCAGCCCATGTGGCGGACCCATATGCTGAACTGGGGTGCACTTGCCACGTGGGGAACCCCCAGTTTGGTTCTGGACAACCCCCCACCCCCCAGTTCGGCCATTGGCTCGAGAGGTTGTGCCTCCCATGTGGGAAGTCCCCAGCCCAGTTCCCGCCCTGTGCAGTCCCACACCAACCTGTCTGGAATGAAACTATGTCGGAAAAAACTGATGATGTACAACTATGGAGACTGTTCTGGGCCCTCCCCCGTCTCTCTGTCTTTCTGCCTCTCTCTCTCTGTCAAAAACAATAAAATAATCTTAAAAAAAAAGGAATTCTGTTCCTGTTTTCTCAAATTCTTACACGTTGGCATGTAAAATACTCATCAGAAATACTGAACAGAAGTACCTGCTACTCTTGTGTTTATGTGCTGTTTTTATTGTAATAAGAGAGTTACAAGATTTTGGCCATTTGTACTGGCTCTTGGATTGACTAGACTGCTCTATGCCTTGATGTTCCTTGTATAAGGTAGAGGGTTTTGATAGAATGAGTAGGTCCTTTCTGTTTCTAAAATATTTTAGGTATTGGTGGAAATGAAAATTTGAATGTAGGGGGAATTGTAAGGCCTGAGATATAAAGTAAGCAATTACATAATTTATACAGGGTCTAAAACTAAATTGAAAAATAAAATGCCATTTTTTCCATAACCAAGTTAATAGACACCCTTAAGTTTAAATATATATATATTATTTATTTATTTATTTATTTATTTTTGACAGGGAGAGAGAGAGATACAGAGACAGAGAGAGAACTGAACTGGGGGAGCTCCCAGTTCAGCATATGGTTCCGCACCGGCCGGGGCCGGGATTCGATCCCCGGTCCCCGGCGCTGCAAAGTGAGCGCCTAACCCACTGAGCCATCCTGGCTTCCCCAACACCCTTAAGTTTAAATAGATTCTTTTAAGCCTACAAAATTGAAAATCCTGAGGAGCTAGTATTTGTGTTGTAAGAAGCTATTCCATCTAGCATGTGCACAGTAACCAAATAACTGAAGGCCCTTCAGAAGACAGATGCCAGTTGTTCCAGTGATTACTTTTTTTCTCTTTATTAATATTGTCACCGCATATTCACACTGTTCAATTGCCTTGATAGCAGCAGGAGACAGGACTCTGGAAGGCGGTCTGTTCACGGTGTGTATGAAGTGTACAGGTTTGGGGTGGTGCTGTGGAGTAAGGTGAAGTCCACATAGCAGTCTGTGTAGCCTGTGGAGACCATGAGGTGGTGGACTGGGTCAGAACTAGGAACGGGGTCCTCTTGTGGGTTTCATAGTAAAGATGTTTTCCTGAGCTCTGAATCTATTTTACTTCCTGAAATGGAAGGGGGAAAAAGCGTGTATGATATGGAAGGGCAGCTCTTCTTCTGTATGCAAGTTCAAAAATTCAGAAGGAACTAGAAAGGAAGAAAATTATAAGAGATCAGAATAGTAGACATTAGAAGTTTCGCAATGACAAGCTCATGCTGCTGGTGTGAGGTCTGTGGGACTGGAACCGCAGTGGGGTTCTAAAAGCTGTTGGGGAAGGAGCTGGTGAGGGTCCTGCCTGGGTCCATCCATGCTGGGCTCTGAGCGTGCAGGTCAGTGCGGGCTTGTCCCTGCTGCCTGCAGTGTGCGCACGCTGTGCTGTGCTCTGGTGGTGGTGGTGGTGTGTGGCATATGCAGAGGGACCAACGAAGGGTGTATGCCACACACAGCAGATTCTAACACTGACGACAGCTGATGAACTAAAAAAAAACTTGCAGAAAAATCTCATAATGTTTTAAGAACGTTTACCAATTTGTGTTGGGCTGCATCCAAAGCTGTTCTGGGCTGCATGCAGCCCATGGGCTGCAGGTTGGGCAAACTTGGTATATGCAGAAACGTCGTTATTAAAAAGATGTTTTGAGCATAATCATGTATAACCTTTAACAGACCTGTGTATATTTGTCCAAGTTTCTGGTTGGTCAAGATTTCATTATACTTATATGTATGTTGATGTGTGTCTTCTTTGATTCAAGTAATATTCTGCAAATTAATTCTTCCTTTGTAATAACTTAACAGCTAACATTTTTCTGTGTTTCCTTATGCTGGTCGCTGTGGTTTATTCCATGTGTTATCTCATTTAATGTTATAATTCATGTGATGTTGGTACTATTTCCAAAGAATGAGCACCGGGTTTAAGTAACTTCAGGGCTAGTAAGTGATGGAGTCTGAATGTCAACCAGCCATTCTTACTCCAGAACTGGTGTCCTCTCTGCTGGTCTGCTGCCTTGTAAATGACTTCAGCTTGCGCAGGATGGGAAGTTAAAACTGTTTCTCTGTGTGCATTTCAGTGTGTAGAAACACCTGTCCCATGGCTTTCTCTTGTGTTTTGTTTTGAAGATGCTTGGATCTCCCAGTCAGCGTCCTTTCCCCGGAACCAGAAACAGCCAGGGGTGGATTCTCTATCGCCAGTGGCTTCGCTCCCTAAACAGATTTGCCAGCCTTCAGCCCAACAGCAACCCACTAAGCCCGTTAAAGTCACGTGTGCAAACTGCAAAAAGCCTTTACAGAAGGGGCAGACGGCCTATCAGCGCAAAGGCTCCGCTCACCTCTTCTGCTCCACCAGCTGCCTGTCCTCCTTCTCTCACAAGCCCGCCCCACGGAAACTCTGTGTTATGTGTAAAAAGTAAGGTTTACTTCTTAACATAATTCCATGTGGTTGAATATTGGTGGTCTAAAATTTTAGGAAAATTGTTAGGGTCTTAAAAGTGAATTACTACTGTGTTTTAAAAATTGGTAAGCTAGTTGATTAGTTCTTTATAAAATTTATTTTATTGTTTGAGAGAAGGTGAGAGAGAGAAGCTTTGCCTTGCAACTGTGAGGTTCAGGGATTGAATCCTAGTCCTGGCCCGTGCAGATCCATATGCTGACCTGCGGTGCCACTGGTAACCGTCAGGATGGCAATGAAGGGTCTCACCTCCCAGAGGGAGGCCCCCGGCTCGGTTCCTGCCCCATGTGGCCCCACGTCCACCTCTGTGGAATGAAGCCATGTCACCACTAATGATGTGCAACTATGGCGACTGCTCTGGGTCTTCCCCCTGTTCTCTGTCTCTTTCACCTTCTCTCAAATGATAAAAAAATAAATCTTAAAAAAATAAGTGGAATCTGGTATCTATTATGTTATGTACAAGGTCAAACCAGGTGGGTTATTCTGTTATTTCTTGGAGCAGCCTACGTTTGTGAAGATGTTTTTTATCTTAGAACTTTGGAAAGGGCTGAGTGCTCTGTATAAATTTAATAAATTGAAATATTGGACCAGTTATACACTTTTTAGATGGGCTTTACAGTAGTTGACTTGCATACTGCTATATAGGATCTTGCAATTCAGAATTAAAGGGAAACTTCAAAGGTCATCAGTATTCTCGTTTCCTAACATTTCTAGTTGTGATTAGAGAGCTGGACAGAGTGGTAGGTAGGATTATTTTGGATTGTGGGGATGTCTTTATGGACAGTTGTCCTCTCTAGAATGTGTGTCATGTTCTGTTACCTACATACCTCATGCTTTCTACTTACTCAAGGGAGGGACGGGAAGTACCGGTAAGTGGGTATTGTAAATTTATACCTCTGTGACTTGGGCCTTGACATTAAACTCTGTGTAAATATTAACAGCCTTTTTCTTTTTAAAGTGTTTCCAGCATCTGAAGCTTTGTTAAGGAGTCTGAGGGTCAATTAGAGAGTGGCAAGGACTTGATAGTATAAAATGGGTTTGCCTCTATGGAAATTAAAAATGTCAGTTATTACTCTTGTGTCTGATTTTTTAAAATAGAATTTTACTTTAAGTTGTTCCTGTTATTTTCAGAGATATAACCACCATGAAAGGAACCATTGTCGCCCAGGTGGACTCCAGTGAGTCGTTCCAGGAGTTCTGTAGCACGTCCTGTCTGTCTCTCTATGAAGACAAGCAGAACCCCACGAAAGGGGCCCTGAACAAGTCCAGGTGTACAATTTGTGGGAAACTGACAGAGGTTTGTGCTTTTGTGCTTTATCACTTGGTTAAAGCTAATGGAACTATTTTAACTGTATTAACATGCTTTTTAAAAAAGATTTATTATTTGAGAAAAGGTGAGAAAGAGACAGAGAGAAGGGGGAGGGCCCAGAGCAGTCTCCATAGTTGCACATCATTTGTTTTTCCACATAGTTTCATTCCACAGGTGGGTGTGGGGCTGCACAGGGCAGGAACTGGGCCGGGGTCTCGGTTCACTCCCCAGTTCAGCATATGGGTCCACATGGGCTGGGGCCGGGATTCGATCCTCGGTCCCCGGGGCTGCAAGGTGAGCGCTTAACCCACTGAGTCATCCCGGCTTTCTCCCAGTATTTTCTTAATAGTGAGGATATGTGAAATTGATCTGATAAGTACCTCATTATACAATCTTATTTTCCCCTCGGGAGAAGGATTTGGGAAAATTAAAATATATGAACATTTTTTTCCCGAGGTTAGAATAGACAAAACCAGTGTTTAAATGAGTAGGCTGACTGCACAGGGACAGTCTTGCTCAAGAAGTAGAACAAGAGTAGATAATATTTTTGACATTCTAACTTCACATTATTAGTATGGTATTAAAGTGTTTTTGTATTTTATTAAAAAGCAGCAGCTTCTGTGTACATTCCTCATCTGAGTTATTTATAACATCGGTTCTCTCTTCTGCCCTCTCTAAACATTCCACCTGTTTATAGTTCCTTTTGGATTTGTCTAAAGATTTCCAGCCTCTTTGTTTCAGAAGTTTTGTACTCACTGTGCATGCTAGGATTTTTCGTTTTTAGATGCCTCTGGAGAGGTGTGTGGTGGTGCTGGTGGTGACATGTATTCCAAAGAATAAGGAAAGCACTTTGTCTTTCCTTACCCCTTAAATAAGTCTTCCACCGGGAAAATTGAGGCTTCTTTTTCAATTGGAGTACCTCGATATTTAGCTTCTTTTCCCACTCATTTGTTTTTTTGTTTTTCTTTTAGATTCGCCATGAAGTTAGCTTTAAGAATATGACGCACAAGCTGTGCAGTGACCACTGCTTCAATAGGTACAGAATGGCCAACGGGCTGATAATGAACTGCTGTGAGCAGTGTGGGGAGTACCTGCCCAGCAGAGGTGCCGGGAACAGTGTCCTGGTGGTGGACGGCCAGCAGAAGCGCTTCTGCTGCCAGACCTGTGTCAGTGACTACAAGCAGGTAACTTGTGGTCGGATCAAAGCTGCCCTTCGTCTGAATGTGTCAATAATTGTGCCCTAACAGCATTTGTTATCCAGATTTATCTTGGAATATCATTTAATTCCATTATTATCTTCACATCTTGGACAGGACCTGTCTCAAGTGAACAGTGAAATGTATGTAGGTTATTAGAAATAAACTTGTGATTTTACATACAAAGGTAAATGCTACTAGAATGATTACTCTTATTTTTTGAGTGGTAGAGGGGTTGAAGATAAGATTTTTTAAAAATTGTGAAAGCTTAGCTTAGGACTGATTATCATTTATTTTTTTACTTTTAAGGTCAATTTTATTTTTAAGTTTTTTGGATTTATTTTATTTTGAATTTATCCATGTGGTTCATGGGTAAAATGTACATAAAAGAATTCTTAGAGAAGTCCAATTTCCATTTCTGTCTTGTCTTGGTTCCTGCTCATCCTTTAGAGTATCACTGTTCAGTTCTGTTTTCTGTTTTCTGAAACATTAAGGCAATACATAATTCATTCTTAGTTTTTCTTTTTTCTATGTAAAAGACAGCATATTGTGTATGTGCCATACTGCCTCTTCCAATTTTCACTTCACGTTGTATCTTGAAAAGCATTCTCTACCAATTTACGAAGCCTATCCAGAGAAAATCCAGCCGTTGTCAATATAACGAGAACAGTTACGTGGCTGGATACTTTCCTGATAGCCCTCGTATATGTAGACCTTCCTCCTCTTTATGATACAGCTGCTCAAGGTAAATTTTCATGGGTTTTGTGAGCCTGCTGTTAAAAACACTCATTATTACAAGTTATATGTGAATTAGTCTTCTCTGGCTGCCATAATAAAATACCAAAGACTAGAAGGCTCAGACAATAGGATGCTGTTCCCTCATAGTTGTGGAGTCTAGAGGCCTTAATCCAGGTCTTTTCCTGGCTTGGTTTCTGGGGAGGCTGCTCTTCACCCGCCTCCTTGCTATGACCTCACGTGGTCTTTCCACTGTGCAAAAGATGACAGAGGGAGGACGACGGATCGGTCTCTGGTACCTTCCTCTTCTGTGAGCAGACATTAGTCCTATCTGACTAGGATCCACCCTTAGGACTTACTTAACCTTCCCTGTTTCCCTAAAGACTATTCCAAATAGAATCTCACTGGGGGAACACAATTCAGACCATAACAGTATTGAAAACAAAGAAAATAAGTACTCAGAACTTAGCACCTGCTACTGCTTTTATTAGGTTTATCGTATTATGTGCACTCTCAAGGTTATTTCTGTTTACTGTTTATGTGATTGCAGTATTGTACACATGACAATGTGCTCTGTGCACCTTACCCCACTTCCATCTTCAGTTTTGTGTCAGTAGTCTGAAGTCAGCTATAGTGGAAATTTTTTTTTTTAAGATTTATTTTTATTGTTTTTGACAGAGAGAGAGAGAGAGAGAGAGAAGGGAGGACCCAGAGCAGTCTCTGCAGTTGCATGACATTGGTTTTCTACATAGTTTCACTCCACAGGTGGGCTGGGGTCTCACCAGGGTGAGAACTGAACTGGGGACACAACCCAGTTGAGTATATGAGTCTCCAAGGACCAGGGCTGGGATTCGATCCTCGGACCCTGGGATTGCAAGACGAGCGCTTAACCTGCTGAGCCCTCCCAGCTTCCCCATATAGTGGGAATTTTTTAATTGCAAAGGCTACAAATTCTGGTCTTTTCCTGTAGCCTGGCAACTGAATCATAAGGTGATCCTTTCTTATCCCTGCCCTCCTCTCCCCTTTTTACCTCTGTCTCTAACATGGAACTTGGCTGCCGCATTGCTGAATTAGTTTCTGGAGTGTACTGGTAATGGGAAATTAATGATCTAGATCCTGGCCATGGAGACGGTAATGCTTAGCATGCCCAGTTATTTTTTATTGTCGTGCATAGTATTTCGACTCCACAGCCAGCAGGATGCTTTCTGCAAGGAGAGAGGATGTAAGTTTGTTCATGCTGGAAGCTGTCATGACGTGTTAAAATGAGTTCCCAAAACAACCCGTTTGCAGATGATGAAAATTGTAACTGCATAACTTCCAAATCACCTAATTTATTTATTCTTTAAGATTTATTTTTGTTGTTTTTAACACAGAGAGACCGAGAGAAGTGGGAGGGCCCAGGGCAGTCTCCACAGTTGTACATCATTGGTTTTCTACATGGTTTCACTCCACAGGTTGGAGTGGTACTGTGCAGGGCTGGAACCCTGCCCTGACCTCCTGCATGGAGCTCGCTCGCCCCAGTGAGAACCAAACTGGGGGTCACACCCCAGTTCAGCATATGGGTTCACATGAGTCGGGTCCGGGATTCAATCCTGGGACCCTGGGGCTAGAAGACAAGTGCTCTCAACCTGCTGAGCCATCCCGGCATCCCCCAAACCACCTAGTTTAGAATGCTTTGAGATGCCATTGTGTGTATTAATTTACTTTAATGAGATCTTAGAATATATTGTCATCGAAGAGAAATATGTGATGTTTTGCAAGGTCTACTTATAGGCAATTCACATCTAAGGGTTTATTTTTAATTCCTTGCCCCATTATTACTGTTTTATCATTAAATGATTTTTTCTATAGGGCAATTAAAATTATTTTAAGGTTCTTCTAAAGTTGCGCCATGGCACTGGGATAGGACGGATAGGCGTTTTTAGAAGCTGGAACAAGTTTGTAAGTCTCGAAACAGGTAATTAGTAATCGGCTTTCATGGAATACTGGTTTGCCTTTCTATGCAGCCTGTCTTTGTCTTTTTGTTTTAGGTAGGTAGCCATCCAAGCTTCCTGAAGGAGGTCCGGGATCACATGCAGGACTCGTTCTTGATGCAGCCTGAGGTAAGCGGGAAAGTCGCTGTGGTTAAAGCCCCGGCAGTTCTGTGCACGGCTACTGTCTTCATTATGTTTCAGAGAATCGCTATGCTATAGGCAGACCTCACAGACATTGCTGTTCAGTTCCAGACCATTAACGACAACAGAGTGAATAGTGCAGTAAACAGGAGTGTTTGGGTTTCCTAGTACACGATACTGTAGTCTCTTACGTGTGCAATAGCACTATTTCTAAAAACAGTACGTACTGTAATGAAAAACTGCTTTATTGCTAAAAAATGCTAACCATCATCTGACCCTACAGGGATCTTTTTGCTGGTAAAACTCAATATCTATGAATCACAATAAAATGAAGTATGCCTGTATATTAAAATGTACGAACTTAAACAATATCAGATGATTGTTTTCTTAAACATTACCTCTAAGACATACACAAACTTTATTTCACTAAACTACATTTATTTGCTTTTTGGTATTTATGCTGTTAAAAACTTACTTCCAGATATAATTTTTTAATTCATAGTGCCTTATCCTCAGTAGGCATTTGCTTATAGGATATTAAAGTCCCTCTTGTGCCTACTTGAAAGATTAAAAAAAACCCTTTCAAAATCAATTTCAAATCTATGTTCCCATTAATCTAGATGCATAAATTAGTACATGACTAATAGGTGCATACAATTAGGAATAATTGTAGCTGTAGTATAACAATTAAAATAAGGAATTTTATTTTGACATAATAATACTACCTGATTATAATCTATAGATCTTACTCAAATTTTGTCCATTAATGCCCCTTATAGCAAACAGAAAAGGAAATTGTTGTTTGTCGGGGATCCCTGTAATCCAGGATCATAGGTTACTTCATTAAAATGTTTTTTGTCCCTCTCTTTTGTGACCCCTATTCTCAGATATGTTAGATTTCCTGCTCTTGTCCTGTAATCACTGTGGGTCTGTTATTTATTGTAGTTCTTTTTCCTTTTTGCTTCATTTTAGAGAGTTACTATTGTTGTAGCTTTAATTTTATTAATTGTTTTTCATCAAATAAACCTAAATCAAATAAAATGGGGTATATTTGTCTTTCGTCTTAGATCTTGTATTTGTCATCTCTAGAAGTTCCATCTGGTTTTTTTTTATTTCTTCTTTTCCTTGCTTCATTCTATTTATGCTTTCCTCTACTAATTTTTTGAAGATATCAGCATATTTATCATAAATCTTTTAGCACCTTTGTCTGCTGCTTCCATATCTGTCATTTCTAGACCTGTTTCTAGCTTTGTTTTTTATTTCTATATAATGAGCTATATTGTGTTTTGTGCAAGGTTTACAAGCCATTGTTTCATATCTTTTGTCTAGTTTCCTAGTTGTTGAAGGTGGGAGGTGAAATCTAGTCTCTGTTACACCATTGTGGCAGGGGGTGGGAGTTGTGTGCTTTAGTGTGAGACAGTCCCCAGTGTTTTCCTGTCTCTCATGACCTTGACGTTTGATAGTGCAGGACTGTAGTGTGCCTTCCTCAAGGGCTTGTGTGATGTCTTCTCAGGATGAGGCTGAGGGAGTGTGTATGTTGGCCTGAGTCCCTCATGAGGGGTGTGTGTCTATCTTGGAACATCCCGCCAGAGGCACGTGATGAGTGATGTCCTTCTGGCCATGAGGTTAAGGAGGTGTCTGTTAGGTTTCTTCCGGGTCCAGCTGTGTCTCCCTCTGTATTTAAGGTTTGTAAATACACTGTTGCTCAGAAGACTTATTATCCACTATTTTTAGCATCCATTGTCAATCAGAAATTTTTTTAAAATTACAGGTAGTATATGTGTGTGAAAAGAAAAACTATAAACTATGCAATAATGAAAAATAAAGCATGATGGTGTAAATTTTTCTCTGCATAAACATCTTATAACAACAATAGTGTGAGGGTTTTATTGAATAAATGAAGTGTAAGTTTTACTTGATTTTATCTCTTAATCTTCACTTAGTATAAACATTAGCACAATAGCATGTCACTGTAGAAGTTTTATGTCCACTCTCATCAGGATTCTTCACTATTTTATGTTTTTAACTCCCTTGGTAATATGGATGGACCAATTCACAGAATGTTATTAAATGCATAAAATGTCTTATGATTGCAACTAGGTCAGTTAATCAATATAGTTATCAAAACATTAAACATTTTTTCCAAATGTCATATATATATGTATACTCTTTGAGTACATGTAATAAAAGATACTATGGTTCATAACAAGTGTTTTCTGAAGTAATGTTGAACATGGTATATTGAGCTATCTACCAGTACAATACAATACAAAAAGCTGGGGATGTTCTAAAACTAACCTAGTTTTTTGCTTTTGATTTGAATGAAAGAAATGCCACATCTCAGTTAGATGTTAATGAACATAAAGGTAATATTTTGTCCGGGCAGTGCCATGGACCCTGTTGGTTTATGTTGCACTTGAGTGCAGCTGGGAAGCAGGTTCCCTGTTAGCTGTATGTTGGTGCCATTTCCTAGGTTAGATTTGTAGCAACGAGCACAAGATAGAGTGTCGACTCACTTGCTCAAAATGTACTAAATGAGATGTATTACTCATATGTAAAAGGAAAAATTAGGGGAAAGTTAAAATCGTGTGATGCTCAGTTTTGACATTCCTGCGGACTTGGTTAAAATTAAAATGTAAGACACCTTTTTTCAGTGAGTTTACAGAATTTGTCATACACTCCAATAATGTTTACCTTTTACTTTACTCTAGTATCTTATTATATTTCATTCAGTTCTACCTCATTTTTTTGCCCTGAATTTGTAAGTAGGTTTATTTTTCCCTGTGCCTGAATGGGGAATATATTAATTGTGAATTTGTTCCATGTAATTTCATTCCTTTAAATCACACAGTGCATATTTATAGGATGCATTGAATAAAATATGATTATTCTGATTGTTTACTTATGAAGCAGAGAAAACATGGCATAATGTTTATTTCTTTTATTTTTTGCTAATGTTTTTCCACTAAAATGGGTCTTTTATTTTTGAAGTAGTGGCAGCTATGAAAGTAGCAGTGTTAGAAATATTTTCAATATTAATGATTCCTTCTTTCTGATAGTACTTTCTCATTCTCTTCAGATAAAAGTATTTGTCATTGTGGACCAGTTGCTTAGCTCCTTGTTTACTTGACCCAGTTCAACTGGTCTACTTTTATTGGTACGTCTTAAAACTTACTAATTACTTAACCAAGGCTGTTTCTGATAAATTAAAAAGGTCTACTCCCAGCTTAGATTAGAGGTTGGCCTTCATTTGCTGTTTGTTGGTGAAAGAGCTCTTTACGGTGCGGCTGCTGGAAGTCTCGTCTCTGAGCTGCTGTCCAGCGGCACGTGTCCTGACAACTGTCGTGTTCCTGGTGTGCACATGCTGCCAGGTTTCAGACCGCCGGCCATCGCCCTATTGATGTGTGTCCTGTGATCTTTTCTGCAGTACAAAATTCTAAATTATTAGTAGTATATGGGCCTTGGAAAAACATGTCATTCCAAACAGAAACCTGAGCATTTCCTGCTGGCCTAGTGACCCTGGAAAAGTCCTAACTCGACCTGACGGGTGAGCTCTTAAGTTTCTTCCTGGTCACCACTCTTGTGCTGTTGATAAGTATCTCGTTTTTGGAGCCTATCAGAAATTGAAGAAGAACGAGTTGATTTTCGCTTTGAAAAGTAAAACATTAGGACTTCCTTTAAGCGCTCTTTGAGTAAGCATGGTTTGTTCTTATGGTACCAGATGAATAGAACGTACCTTCTTTGCACAGAAATAGCTGTTCTCTCATACCTGTTATATATGTTGTGTGCTTAGAAATTTGACTTTTTTCTTTCTTTGATACTGATGTTTAGTTGTTTTGGATTATTGTTTTTACCTTCGATTTAATTACCATTATTTTCTAAAATCCTTTGGTGCTCGTGAAATTTATCCACAGAGTTTTGGCCCAATTGTCATTTTCCCTGACACCTGTCACTCATGGGCCCTTTGAGGCCTTATGTCACTACGTTGTATTAGATGATGCTGTTGGGCATGCAGATGACCAAGACGGTCCAGCAGCAGCTGGGAAGATGGGCACAGTTATTTTGCAGCGTGATACATGATACTTGATTTAACTGATTATGACAGTTCTGTAACTGCTCAAAGAGAGATCAAGTAAAAGTTGCTCTGAAGGCTTGCCTTTTTTAGTATTTGCTTTCTAGTTGTGACTAGCCAGTAAAATTGTAAAACAAACATACCTGTCAATTCAAATTGCATTTGTGTAAGACTGTACATGTAATGCAGTGCTCATGCTTTTCTGGCTAGTAATTTTCAGTGTACCCCCTTGCCTTGCCTTCATACATTTAATTGTTGGAATTACGCCCAAGTTGGCAAACATTCATCCTTGGCTGAAGGGACTGACTTCATTATTATCTACTGACTAATTATTAATGTTGGTTTATCGCCAGAATATCATTTTGAGTGAGGTATTTTTTAAATTAAAACTATTAAAATTCTTGATAGTTTCTTTTGGCTGATAAAGTTCTAAATGTGGCAGATCGGCGGTGAGTCCGTTGAGCTGGTCCGGAAGCGCCTGCAGCAGCTCAGTAGGATGAGTGCTTGGAGGGACTGTGTTCACTTGATCGCTAAGACTTGAGTTTTTAGGTACATTTAATATTTTCTGTCAGATGACCAAGTGTGTCATTACTATAACAAAACACTGCCTGTCTTTGATTTTCAGTGTTTACTTCCCTGTGGGCAGGGCCTCTGTTGAGCTAGAGGAGTGGAGGGGACAGGTTTGGACGGGGAGCTGGCTGGTGCCGTCTCCTGTGCTCCAGCCGCCTCGCACTTGCCGTCTTGCGTCTGCGCAGAGACTGCGGACCCACCAGACCTGACACATCGTGAATGAAAAGGTGTAATGAAAAGTGCCATTAAACTGAGGTCTTCTTACTTATCTTTTTATGTTTCAAATTTTAGAAGTATGGAAAACTGACCACTTGTACCGGCTGCCGAGCGCAGTGCAGGTTTTTTGACATGACCCAGTGCATAGGCCCTAACGGGTACATGGAGCCGTACTGTTCCACCTCCTGCATGAACAGCCACAAGACAAAACACGCAAAGGCGCCAAGTAAGTTCCAGGGGCCCGGGAAGCGGAAGAGCTTTGGTATCACGGCTAGTCCGCTAAGTACTCTCTCCTGTAACTTCATTTTTGTGCTTGTTTTATTATCACACTAAACTTTCTTACTGAAAAATTTTTAATGGTTTTGGTCATTCCATATTTCTTTTCAAATTATTGGTGAAGTTCTGTCCATGTCTGTGTTCTTAGCTAACACGTTTTTCATCCAAACATTATCTAAGCCTGAGATGGTTTCATGTACCTGTGTGTGAGGGGGACTATGGCCTCACTTCTGTGCCAGTATTTGGTAGGTGTGAATAATCCTGTACGTTAATAGAAGGAGAGTGTACAGGCGGGTTCATTAAGAAGCTATTCTGAGGTAAAGTAATGTTTTTTTAAAACTTTTGTTACTTTATAAACAAATCAGATGTGTGCCTTTTCTCTCCTAGGTTTGGGAATTATTTGCCATTTTTGTAAGCGAAACTCTTTACCTCAATATCAAGCCACAATGCCTGATGGAAAACTGTATAACTTTTGCAATTCCAGTTGTGTGGCTAAATTTCAGGTTTGTTCCTTATTTTGCATAACACTCACCTCCAGTAAAGTACACGTGCTCTATACTTGATCTTTACGTAGGTGCTCGTTGTTAGTTTGCTGAGGGTCAGGTTGGTAGGTGGAGGTTTGGAGGCACAGTGGGTGCACGCACCAGCGCTCTGCTTAGACCACCTGACACTTCTGACGGTGCTTGTGGTGCAGGCTCTGAGGGGAATGACGTTGAGCGCAGTCCGCCTGGTGGGTGGCATTTTTCCCATGGTTTGTGCAGTGTCATGTGACTCGTAAGGAGAGTTCTGTGTTTTATGAAAGACAGATATGCTTAGCCTGGAAGAGTGATAGGCATGCATGTTTTCTTCATATATTAGAAATATACCAGGTAAAAAGGGGATTGGGCTTGTTAACATAGCCGCTAATGTAACGTAAGATCAGTTTTGGGGAAACATTTTTCATTCTTCAGAGGTGGCTTGTGCATAGTCTCAGGAGATGATAGCTTATTGAAAGTGTTCACACACAAGCCCGTTGACCGCCAGGAGGGATGCCTGAGAGGGCATTTGGCATTATTACAAAAGTGGTAAGAGCAGGTTTAGCTGATGTGTGTGAAAAGGTCAGGGTATTCTGCAAAGGTTCAGACGCGAGCATGAAGCTGTGCTTCATGAGCTACTCCCGTCCAACAGTTCTGTGTTGCGGGCACCACGCTCCGTGCTAATGTGTTTAAACTGAAAATAGTCTCTTCTGTGTGCTGCACAAGTTCCAGCAGATAGTGGCATTTGCGTTGAGGGGGCTTTGAATTGAGTCAGCTGAGGATAGTTGTTAATAGTTAAATCTTGACTGAGCTTAGATGATAAATCACATTCAAGACCAAACTATTATTTTGGGATCATGGCCACTGATACTCTTAGAGTGATAACTGTTAGCTATTGTTCTGACGGGTTGGCTTTCCTAAACTAGAAATTAAGGAATGAGGATGAGTTAGATGAGTGAAAGACAGTGTCTTTGGCATGCTGCCTGGCTGAAATGGTAATTGAAAATATTTTAGCTACTTTTAATCGGAACTCGTGTAGCCCATGATTTGATGGGCAGTTTGATGAGATCTTTTGTATAAGTATCTGCACTTGATCTTAGCCGAAAGGCCGAGAAGCGATGCGTGTATACGGTATATCTGTACATTGTATATTTTAAGGAACAGTTTACACTTTCCTGGGAATGCATCCTAGTCACCCATAGGCAGGCTCATCACATTGTGATTCTGCATAAAAGTAGTATAAGGTTGGCAAGTAGAAAAGCAGTGTTTTTTCCTTTATCTTAAAGTAAACCATAGATTTTAAACTTTGTTTTCATTAGATGCTTTTCCATTTCAAGTAAGAGAATAGGATTGTTTTTCATTTGTTTTGGAAGAATAACTTTAATGGGCTTTAGTTTTTTTGGAAACACTGAAGGTAATGTTAGAGGGTTTTATTTTAAAAATTTATTCACCTGAATGATAGTTATTGTCTGAAATCTGCATGTTTTATTTTTTTACAAGTTTTTTGTTTTTTTGTTTTTAATTTTTTTTAATATATTTTTATTTATTTATTTTTATTTTTGACAGAGAGAGAACTGAACTGGGTGAGCTCCCAGTTCAGCATATGGTTCCGCACGGGCCGGGGCCGGGGCCGGGATTCGATCCCCGGTCCCCGGTCCCCGGCGCTGCAAAGTGAGCGCTCAACCCACTGAGCCATCCCGGCTTCCCCTTTTTTTACAAGTTTTAATTGTTTTGAACAGTATATGCAGAAAATTTTTAAATGATACAGGGTTAATTTTATCCCTGCATTGTTTGCTACATTGAAAAAAATAGTTTTATTAACTATTTCTTACATTCAGATTATATGTAATGTGCATTAAAGAATGAAAATGAAATATCAGTGTACTCACCTACTCAGATTAGAGCAAAACTTTTAAAGCCCATGTACATACGCATATATCTTTTTCTATTCTGTAAATTGTTGTAACTTTTAAAAAATGTAATGACATTAAAATAAGTTCCAGTGCCAGTCTATAAATCTGTTTCCCTAATCTGTGTAAGAAATGATCAATTTAAAAAGTCACATAGGCTGTTTTCACTGATGGGCTAGGACGGAAGCCCTGTGACAGCCGTGGAACATGCCCGTGGTGAGTCAGCCGTGAGAGGCGTGGGCGCCAGGGTTCAGACGTCTGCTTCCTAGCTCAGCACTCGGCTAAACAGCCTTGCTGTTGGCTCACATTTTCTTTTAAATATATTTTTATTTATTTATTTATTTTTGACAGAGGGGGAGAGAGATACAGAGACAGAGAGAGAACTGAACTAGGGGAGCTCCCAGCTCAGCATATGGGTCCACACGGGCCGGGGCCAGGATTCGATCCTCGGTCCCCGGCGCTGCAAAGTGAGCGCCTAACCCACTGAGCCATCCCGGCTTCCCCTGGCTCACATTTTCTTGAGAGAATAGTCACGATTGGTATGATGTATTTTCTGTTTTTAATAAAGTTTTAGATAGTAGTAGTGTAGTGGTCCTGTGGGGGAAAATGAATTTCAAGTTCATGAAACTTAATTAGTATGCTGTTCACTTTTGGAAGACAAAATTCAGAAATGTAATCTTATGTGTTGAAGAAATATTTGAGCAAAATACATACTGTTTTCTGGACATAATTGATAATTGACAGTTGTCACAAACAATCTAAAGTTCATATCAGAGTTAGTATGTTTTGTTCTTTGTTTTGTTCTAGGCTCTGAGTGTGCAATCATCTTCAAATGGCCAGTTTGTAGCTCCAAGTGATATTCAGTTGAAATGCAGCTATTGCAAAAATTCCTTTTGTTCAAAGCCAGAAATCCTGGAGTGGGAGGCAAGTCTTATTATGTTAAATACATTGTCTAGCACTAAAACGAAAGCCTAGTATATCAGTTTCCACATGGTGGTACGCGTACCCCTAAGGGTTACATGCTGGGCTGTTCAGGGATACGTGAAAAATAATCAGTAACAGTATTTAACTGATGTGAATGTTGTAAAATTAACATAAGCTGTGGTCTGTACTTTTAGTGTAGTAATTTTTCTTTTCTAATTTATTACCTCACTTCCACTATTTTATATTAAGACAGGTACTCAGCAAAAGTGTCAGTATTTTAAAACAGCTGTTTAAAAAGGGGTACAATTTATAGAAAAGGGCGTAAAAGGGGGTGCACAAGTGGGGAAAGGCTGGGAACCACTGGTCTAGTAAAGTAGCCGCGGCCTTTCCCTCTGAGAGTCTGAGTCAGGACCAGCTCTCCAGTGTGATGACTGGGTTGTTCAGTTCTGTGGGAGGTGCCAACAGAGGAACTGTGTCTTCTCAGGTAAAACAAAAAGTTACTGACGTCACATCCGCTGTACATTATGCTCCTAACAGTGGATGGAGTGTCTCTTGTTCAGCTACATACCTGGTGCATCTGTACAGTATTCTTCCATTTTCCCCCTGTCCTTATAAATGTAATTTTCTATGAACTCTTAATGTCTTGTATTGCCTGCCACCTGTAACATAGAATTTGATAGTTATTCATTGTGTGTTATTTAACCTTTTATAACTGTTTTAATTAAAAGAATCCTAATATAAGCAGTTGACATTCAGTGTTTTATATTAGTTTCAGGGGTACAGCATAGTGGTTAGACATGTAATTTGCAAAATGATCCCCCAGTTAGTCTTGTACCTACCTGGCAATGTTACTGACTGTGCTATCTACATTAACCTCATGTAAATTGATTTTATTTTTCCTTTCTCATCACTCTTGCCTTCACCAGTTCATTAACTTACTTTGCCATATCTTTTTGGCATTAATTTGTATGTTAACAAGGGGGCAGTAATAGGTAGATAGATGGATAAACAAGGTGGCCCTGTCTGAACATGGCTTTCTTGAGCAGTGTTTGTCTTTGGCCATTCTTTTTCCCACCGTTTCTGAGGGTGTGAAGAATGTGAAAATGGTGCACAAGACATAATGCTGACGGCAGATTGTTCATGAGCCAAAACCTATTGGTTTGGTGACTGTTGGCCGTCTTAAGCCAAAGGTGATAATCAGAACCAGACTACACGACATCTGAAGTGTAGCCCCGGGGACTATACAGGAGGCAGGGGCACGAGGTCCCTTGGTTTCTGTACACGGGGCCTTTTATTTCTTGCTTGTTTGGAGGTGTGTGTCCCGTACTCACCGGGGTCCCTTGTGCGTCCAGAACAAAGTGCACCAGTTCTGCAGCAGGACCTGCGCTGACGACTACAAGAAGCTGCACTGCATCGTCACCTACTGCGAGTACTGCCAGGAGGAGAAGACGCTGCACGAGACCGTCAGCTTCTCCGGCGTCAAGAGGCCCTTCTGCAGTGAAGGCAAGTGTGCGCCTGTGCCTCACTGACCCGCGTGTCCTAGTGATTGGCTTTGTGAAAACGTGTTGCGTTTTCACACAACACGTGTGACCTCGTGTGCGTCCAAAGGAGCTGTGCTGCTTCAGTGTCGCTGAACAAAACCATGGCGTTTGCTTTTCTGTTGTATGTATTCGTAGACCTCTGAGCCTCAAGATACTTTGTCACTAGAAATGTGGTGACCTGTTTTTTTTTCCATTACAGGGGAGTTTGAGAATGAACGAAAGCATTTTTATAGCATGTCATATCTAAACACACGTCATGATCTGAAAGTTGGTTTTCCAGGTGGACTAGAATCCTTGCTCACTGGACCCACTGCTGCCCCGTGTGCCGTGGGCCGACAGGGTGTCCGTGCACCAGAAGCAGTTACACGCGGTGTTCCTGTCACGGGAAGGGCTCCTGGGTCTTTGCTTTGGGATGTCAGACAAACACTGGCCTTTGTTCTCGTGCATTCGAGACGTCTCCTCTCGTTCACACTGCTACCGTTGGTGCTGCCGCAGGTCATAGAAACGAACCCTGTCCTCACCAGTTCTCTAGAGGACCTAGAGCCGCAGCGGTGGGTTTTGGGCTCTTGTTACTTTTTCCTGAATGTCACGTTCTTGCTCTGAGCTGCTTTCACTATGTAGTCTCTCCTCGGCCCCAGGCTCTGCACTGCAGCTCTCCGATCTGCTGTCCTTATTTATTGTTTTGCAGCTAGTTTTCCCCCAGGTCTGCTGCTGCTTATTTCTATTGCTGGTTAGGGGCAAGGAAAAGCTTGGAAAATCTTAAATGCCAGCAGAGGGAATGATAGCAATGCTTAAAGATGGTCAGTCCATTCAACTAGTCCCTTCATTTATGTATTGTATATTGTACATAAGCGAGGATGTACGAGCGTGCTGCTTGTAAGACAAGGCATTTCAGTTTTATAGGTTTAATTGGCCCGTTTTACCTGGACTGAAATGTAACCATGTTTACTGTTAAGATCACAGATATATTGAAAAGTGACACGGTGTTTTATTGAAAAAAGATCTATTCTCAGTTAATTTAACTCTTGACACCTGAATTTTTGTGTGGTGACATTCTTAGTGATTTGTAAGTCTGAACATATTGGTTGATGGCTAACATATATCAGTGATCTTATTACCATTTGGATTATGTGGATTTTACTAAAATGAATATGCAAGTAGCAAATAGATAACTGATGTTTAAGAGCGTAGCTTTCAATCAGGGACTACAGCTTTCAATGGGCAATAAAGGGTTAAAACAGGCGTGTGTTGTTTTTTTTGGTTCAATATATTTTGTTCTTTAACTGCACTTAGTTTTCTGCTGGAGCCTTTTAGAAATATATATATATATATATATATGGAAAATAAAGTTAGTAAAGGTAAAATACTAAAAATATTTTAATATATGGCTCCAGGTAACAAGTCCTAGATTAATTGCTTGAACAAGTTATATGAAAATTATTTGCCAAATAAATGATATATGAAACAGTTGCAGTTCGAGCTCACAGATGGGAAAGCCCATTGAGAACTAGGTTGAGGAGAGTAGTGTGTGGGGATGTGTAACCTTGGTCCTTATTGGAGGGTGGGGTGGGGTGTCAGTAGATGAGGAGCAAATAAAAGTGTGGATGATTGTTGCATCCTCACAGATAGTACAGGGAGTAAATAAGATGGATATGTAAAAACACTTAAAATAATGCATTTACTGAGTAGGTAAAAAAATATTAAAAAAACTCTGCACAAGTTGGGAAACCAGTGTTACTTCCCTGAAGTGTCTGTGTAGGGTGACCGACAAAACGGGTAGAAAATTCAGCTAACATGCCAGTTAGTCGGGCATGTCTTTACGTTCTCACTCAGTGCCTCTCGATGGTGTCCATACCCTGTTCCACTCACTGCAGCATCTGTCTGTGGTGGTGTTTCCACTGTGACACTTAAGCAAGGTTATATTTAACTAAAGCAAATAAAATAGTCCTGAGATATTACTAGATGTGAATGTCTTAGAACATTAATTATTTGAACCCACATGATATCTAATATTCCATGTTCTGTTTAAATTTTTTTTTTTTTAATTGTTTTTGACAGAGAGAGAGAGATACAGAGACAGAGAGAACAGAACTGGGGGAGCTCCCCAGTTCAGCATATGGGTCCACACTGGCCGGGGCCGGGATTCGATCCTCAGTCCCTGGTGCTGCAAAATGAGCGCTTAACCCACTGAGCCATCCCAGCTTCTCCTGTTTAAATTTTTATAGGTCTTTGTCCATCACAGTAGATTTCAGTTTTGATAAAGAGAGAAAGAACTTCATATGTGATTTTATAGACAGTTTCTAAAGCTGGTGATCTATTACCATCATTTCTCACCTCAAAAATTAGCTTTGAATGTGTTGTATTTTTTTTTAAATAGTAAAACCTTCTATTTTTCAGGCTGCAAACTGTTGTACAAACAGGATTTCGCGCGGCGTTTAGGCCTGAGGTGTGTCACTTGCAACTACTGCTCTCAGCTGTGTAAGAAGGGAGCCACTAAGGAGCTGGACGGTGTCGTGCGGGATTTCTGCAGCGAGGACTGCTGCCGGAAGTTTCAGGACTGGTACTACAAGGCGAGTGGCCCCGCTTGGCGCAGTCTCTGCAAACCGTTGCTGTGACCATTACATGCGATGGTCGCTTAGTTCCTTAAAGTGTACGCACGTTTGGCCTAGCCCAGGTTACACAGCTTATTAACATTTTTGTCGTCACTTCAGTTTGTTCTTTATATCGTGAAGTATCATTTTTACTAGTTCTATAAGTTAGCTATTACCTCAAACTAGGCTATACCTGTACTTTCAGCAATGTAGCTTAACAAAGTTGATTATTTTTCTGAAATTTGTGTGTCATCTCACTAAATAGAACTGTTTTTGATGATTATTTAATCATGACTGGACATTAGCAGGTTACTGTTTTGGATACTTAGGGTATGTTTTAAAGCCACTTTGTTCTTTTTTGCCTTTTTAATTGTGGGTCTTAGGAGAGTTTCAAATTGAAAGGACACTATATGGGTCAATAGAGACTAGAAACATTTAATTTGAAATGTAAATGTGTGTCCTTTTTTAACTTAGGAGGCTTTATATTTGAGAATTTGTCCAAAAAGGAGAAGGGAATGAAACCTGGAATACTTTAATGGTCGTTTTGAAGAATAGTGTTTAGCCAGGGAGAATTTTACATGGGGCGCTTCTCATTATTGAGGAAAATCTTACCCAGTTGATACAAAATGCTAATGTTGACGTTACCATGGGATCTTACCAGCAATGTGAAAGTAGATCTCTCAAGTTTTGGGACAAACAATATGATAGTCATCACTTTTAATAACCATAATTTATAGTACAAATCTTCATTTAACATTTATTCAGCAGAAGAAATGTCTAACCTGGAGAAAAAAAGAGCAGTGCTCTAATCTTGGGGTGTGTTTGTTATATAAGGGCCTGTTCATCAACACAGTCATGTGTTATCTTCCTGACTGGAGATGCTGATGTAGTATTTATTCATAAGACTCCTGTGGAAGATTTCAAAACCCACATTGTGAAACTAGATAATTTAGAGGCGTGAGGAAAAGCTATAGCCATGATTATTATGGGCTACAAAATACTTAATGTTCATTGCTTATCATAACTTCTAAGTAGTTAGTTAAACCAAAGGGTATTTAAAAATTATAGTTATTTATTTCTACTCTTTAACTAAATCAGAAATTAAGAAAGTTTTTTGTTTTTTTTAAGATTTATTTTTATTGTTTTTGACAGAAAGAGAGAGCGAGAGAGAGACGGAGACAGACAGAAGGTGGAGGGCCCAGAACAGTCTCCATAGTTGCACATCATTGGTTTTTCCACATAGTTTCATTCCACAGCTGGGAGTGGAGCTGCACAGGGCAGGAACTGGGCCGGGGTCTCGCCCCGATGAGAACTGAACTGGAGGCACTCCCCAGTTCAGCATATGGGTCCACACGGGCCGGGGCCAGGATTCGATCCTCAGTCCTTGGGGCTGCAAAGTGAGCGCTTAACCCACTGAGTTATCCCAGCTTCCCAAGAAAGTTCTTAATTATGAAAAGAACTATTTGAAATTAATAATTTTTATCTTTTTAGCCACTCATTGATCAAGATTTTAAGAAAAATGAAAATGGGAACAATCTAAGGAAAATGGGGTCTCTAAAAAATAAAAATCTTTCCCTAGATTATTGATTCATCCTCAGGAAGTACAACTTTTTATGTATAAATTTTAATTGGTTTTGTTTTACATCTTAAATTGTAGGCCATTTAGGGCTGTTTTCTTAGATGAAGGTCAAATTTGTTGTCTAAAAATATAATTGTTTTTATTTAAATATTGAGTGCTTTAAAACATGAAGTTCTTGTTAGTTAAAATTAAGTGACTGTATTTATTAAAGCTCTTCAAATTTATGATATTGACCTGTTGAGAAACAAAAACACTTCAAGTTAACATACATGATTTTCTCATAAGAGTTTGCTTCAGAATTATTCTGGTCTGATGCAAGTTTTTTGTTTTTGTTTTTTTTTTTATTGTTAAATTTAATGGATTGACATTGACTGGTAACAATTAGACAGTTTCTAGATGTACACATTTACATCACATCACCTGTGCGTCGCATCCTGTGCCCACCGCCCAGAACCAGCTCCCCGGCCATTACCATATATCCGGTGTCCACTCCCACCCCATCCCCCAGTGCAAGTTATGTAATTTGATTTATTATGAGCTATCAGTTGGTCCTGGGAAATCTGTTAATTCATCAGAGGTTTTAGTGTAATCTGATTGTAGGAGATTTCATAGAGTTATTATGTCCCTCATAGAGTTATTTTAAAATACTAAAATATATCGTATCAGTTTTGTATCGTATCGGAGAGTGTTCACTCTCTTTTGCTTATGTCTTTCTAATGCTGGTCTTTTTAACTTCTGGTACGTGTAGATAGGGGTTTTACAATTAAAAATGCCCACATTTTTTTTTTTTTTTATATCTTTTTATATTTATAGAGAGTAATTATTTTATCTTCAGTGCATATTTATTTCTATTTTACTTTTGACAGATAGAGAGACAGAGACAGCTAGAGAACCGAACTGTGGGAACTCCCCAGTTCAGCATGTGGGTCCACCTGGGCCGGAGCTGGGATTCGATCCTCGGTCCTCGTGGCCTCAAAGCGAGCGCTCAACCCGCTGAGCCGTCCCGGCTTTCCCATTTTTTTTCATTTTTTTTGTGGATTATTTTACTGTGTGTTCGTGATTTACGTTACAGTTTTTCTTAAACATTGTTTTAGCACAGTTGGCAGTAGTCACTGAGGAAATTCTGGAAGTCTTTGTAAGCGTGCATCTCACTCCTCCTTGCCTCCTGTGCAGGCGGCCAGATGTGACTGCTGCAAGTCTCAGGGCGCTCTTGAGGAGCGTGTGCAGTGGCGCGGCGAGATGAAGCACTTCTGCGACCAGCATTGCCTGCTGCGCTTCTACTGCCAGCAGCACGAGCCCGACATGGCCACGCAGAAGGGGCCCGAGAACCTGCACTACGGTAGGTCGCGCTCCAGGCTGCCGCCTGCACAGCCCACCTTGGTTTCTTGGGTCAGAGTTCAAGGCAGTGACCGTGAGCAGTTGACCTTGGAGGTAGTTTAACAAACAGCAGCTTTCATAGTTTCTCTGGGTGGAAGTGCCCTGCTCGGGGTTTCTACAGGTGTACTGCTCTTCAGTTTATTCTGTTATAAAAATGTAATAGTGGTGGAAGAAGTAGAGTTTTGTTGGGGGTGGAGAGATGCTAAACAGTTACAATAAAAATTCTGAAGGGTTCACCTATGTGTCATGTGCAATTTCAAATGAAAACCACTTTTAGCAAATTGTATGTGGCCAGAGGCAGGTTGGGAGGAACAGCGGAAACCCGTAAGAGGTTGTAACTTACTGAAGAGTTAAATCTAAGAATATAGAATTTCCCCCAAAGCAATGTGTGCTTTCTGAGGGAACAAAAAGGGAAAAGATTTATTCCACTTATTTAGCTCTGTATTTCAGCTTTCAGATTTGATAGTCTTTAAGTTAGCTTAAAATATTTTTTTTAATAACTTAAAAAAATCAATAAAATTTAATGAGAAAGGCAGATTTAGGAAATTCTGAATGAAGTGATATATTTATCTCATTTTAAATTTGTTTGTTTTTAGATCAGGGCTGTCAGACGTCCCGAACCAAAATGACAGTAAGTATTGCTTAAATTAAGTGCTAACTATTGATTTTAATAATGTGGGGACACAAGAATAATCAGTCTCATTTAATCTGGTCATTTTAAAAGATTTTTTACTTTTCTCAATTGAGATAGTTGAGGTATTACCACCAGGAAGCAATAAAAATTGGAGGTAAAAATACAGGTTCACTCTGTCTCTCTGTAGGGTTCAGCACCACCCCCTTCTCCAACACCTAACAAAGAGATGAAGAACAAAGCAGTTCTTTGCAAGCCTTTAACAATGACAAAAGCTACCTTCTGTAAGCCTCACATGCAGACCAAATCTTGTCAGACAGGTAACCTTGGGGTCGTTTGACTTCCTTCTTCCCTCTGTTTATACCTCACTTAATGGGATTTCATGGTTTTCTTCACTCCTAGGCTGCGGAATAGATTTGTTGGTCACTTTATCATGTTCTGTTGATTTTGCTTATCTAATTTAGACATTGCCTTGAGGATATAACGTGTCATTTAAAATTATTAATGAAAACCAACCTCTGATGGGGGCCTAGAACATAAATCAGTACCCCCACCATCTGAGCACATCATCTCTGTGCCTGTAACTAGAGCAGTTGTGTTTCCTTGTCAAATGAGATGCAGTCATTCAAATACTTTCATCACATCTCAATTTTAACTGATTGTTTGATAGCCTTTTTGGGGGGGTGTCAGGAACTGTATAATGTTCAAGGATGTTTTCTTTCTGTTAAAAGGGCCTAAGTTTTGTGTGTTCTCTGTAAGTTGGAGCACCTGCCTCGTTGCTCTGTCCTGAGGTTTTTCTCGTGTGGAGCGGGGGCTTGCTTGGTGTGGGTGCTGAGGCACTGACCGTCCTGCTGTAGCTCCAGCTGGCTGGGGGGTCCTGGCTGCTGGCTCCTCACCTGCGCGGCATTGTGTGTGCAGATGACAGCTGGAAGACGGAGTATGTCCCGGTGCCTATCCCTGTGCCCGTGTACGTGCCGGTGCCCATGCACATGTACAGCCAGAGCGTTCCTGTCCCTGCCACCGTTCCCGTTCCTGTGAGTCACACTCCAAGCTGTCCTTCAGGGTGAGGTTTGCCGGGCTTGGGGGTGGACAGCTGTGGTCTTGCAGCCACGGCATTGTGGGCCTGCCCTCAGCCGCCGCCTTAGGTGTGGTTGATGCTGCCAGGGATGACTTTGTGTTGGATCAGGTACGTGTGCACCCTTGACACTGAACTTCCAACAGGTGTCTATGTGTCTACGCACATTGTTGTCTTATTTGCGTTCGTTTTGGAAAGGAAGGTTTGTGAAGCTGTGACTAGAGTTTCATACAAAATGTTACTTCATTAGCTGCACTTAGGGCTGGTTAGGGTGTGGCAGTTGCAATCTCGTCAGTGACAGAAATGCCTCAAGTTATTTTTTTTAATTTTTATTTCAAAAGTAGCTGCTTATATTCTCTGGGCCTTCTTCTTTTTTTTTTTTTAAGATTTATTCTTAATTGTTTTTGACGGAGAGAGAGAGAGAGATACAGAGACAGAGAGAAGGGGGAGGGCCCAGAGCCGTCTCCATAGTTGCACATCATTGGTTTTTCCACATAGTTTCATTCCACAGTTGGGCATAGGGCTGTACAGGGCAGGAACTGGGCCGGGGTCATCAACCTGGTGAGAACTGAACCGGGGGCACTCCCCAGTTCAGCATATGTGTCCACACGGGCCGGGGCCGGGATTTGATCCTCGGTCCCCGGGGCTGCAAAGTGAGCGCTTAACCCACTGAGCCATCCCGGCTTCCCCTCTGGGCCTTCTTTGGCACAGTGGACATCTTAGTTTTGATTTGTGTTTTTTCCAAAGCTTTTATCCAATATGGAATTATAAAGGGGATTAAGTACCAGAGTAATTTTTACTTTGTAAAAATAACCTTTTTAACGTTGAGCAAATGAAATAGTAAGTACTTTGGTTACTTAGGTGCCGGTCCCAGTTTTCCTGCCGGCCCCTCTGGACAGCATCGAGAAGAGCCCAGAAGCGGCCGAGGAGCTGAAGAGCCAAGTTTCTTCAGCCCCTCTTGACAGCGAGTTGCTCACGATGGCAGACATGATGACCGAGGACGAGGGGAAAACAGATGCTGCCAATATCAACAGTGAGCTGCCCCGCACTGTGCCTTGTGCATGAGCGTCCTTGTCCTGGCGTGCTTCAGCTCAGGATGGGGGCGGGCCCTGGGTCACTGTGCTCCACGCTGAGAGCTCCACGCCGTGTCTGGCCTACTCCCTTAGGCTGTGCCAAGTTTCGAGCAGGAATTTGTACAATCTTTGTTTTCATGGTAACAGGTTTGACTTGTGAAATCAACTCAAAATTGTTTTGTTTTATAAAACTAACTTGTGGTTGGCTTTAACAATAATCCAAACTTATTTTGTAATGGTCGCCCCAGGTTCACTGTGTTGGTTTTGCTAATCATGTCGTTTGCATGACCTAAACCAGGTTTGTCCTAATGTCTGTGAGGCTGCTTGCCAGGTGGGTAGCAGGGCAGGTGTGCTGTGGGTGATCCTGACTCTCAGTCCTCTGTGTCACCCATGAGCTGCCCGATGCCATGTACCCTGGGGTACATTAGAAACCTACCGTTCTGTGTACTTGGTGATGAAACAGTGTGCTGAGGCCTCTGCTGGAGAGTGTGGAACAAATGTAGTGGGTTGAAACCGGTGTTTTTTGCTTTGTGTTTTTAAAACGAAGTGGAACAGGAAAACAGTGTCAGCATGAATTTCTCATTGAAAGACTGCCGCTTTGTGAAAAGTGTGTGTGTTTCCCACCACCCTGAACTGGAGAAAATGCATTTCTTAGTGAGGGTTGCAATTCAGAAAGGTTAGAAAGCAGCTGATCAAAGCCTTAGAAGGCAGTTGTAAATAAAAAGATACTGAATGATGTGGAAAACTGAGCCCATAATTCAAAAAAAACCTGAAAGTTGCAGTTACCACCCCCCATTACTTCACTTTTGACGAGACGTTGCTTTTAGAAATTCGCTGTCACCATTGTTTTACTACCAAAGCACAACTATTACCTTTTGAAGAGATGTGGTCAAAAACTCACAGGATTAAACGTTTTCATGTACTCATGTTATCTAATAATTATAAAGTTTATAGTAGCTCCCATTTCAAGATAGCCAAATGCCTCTTCCTTTATCACATATTAATATAAATATTCTTGTTTTACATTTACCATCAAGTGATTTTATTTTGTCAGAGGTACTGTTGAGCTTTTCAGTTTTGATTTCTAATGACAGCATGGATTGATTGCAGGTGTGATTATTGAATCAGACATAATTGGTTCAGATCTTTTGAAGAACTCTGACCCAGAGACACAGTCCAGCATGCCTGATGTACCGTATGCACCAGATTTGGATATTGAAATAGATTTTCCCAGAGGTACTGCAAATGCTACTTTATTCTTTCAGTGTGATCCTCAGCCATGGACTTTATGTTCATGTCATTGCCTTTTCTGTTCATATGTATTTGTCCTTTCTGTTTTACCTGTCTAGCACTCAAAGCTAACTTCTGAAATGAAGCGTGGGATTGAATGGTGGGGCCTTACAAAGAGTCTCTTAGGGCCCTGCAGAAAACTCACAGCAGTCCATTGTAGAAACTTTGGAAGATGGGGAAAGGAATAAAGAAGTGCTTGTCTTTTAAAAAATTTTAAACAAGGCATTGATAGTATTTTTTTTAGACCTTTTTGAAAATTAACCTGACCTTCAAAGGAAAAAATACACATATTTAGGCCTTTTGTTGTAAAAGAAACGTGTTCTACTTTTTATTATTTTCTTAATGGCACATAAGCACATTGAGTAGAAAATAAATATTTTAACTTGGAAAAGGTTTAGTAGATTGAAACAGGTTCGTACTAAGACCATTGAGGTCTTATAATTGAATTTCAGGCTGCAGTCCTTTTTCTGATAGAATTTCCATGACATTCGGGGTTGGCATTCAGTTCCTCAGCACTCACGGGCCGCGTGTGTTTGGTGCAGAAGGCCCCTCACGGTCCCCCAGGGTAGGCCGTCCCCAGGTGTGGGTCCTACTGGTGTTCTGTGCTTCTCTTTGTTGGCTGCGTTCATGTAACCGTTCAATTTGAAATAAAAGTTCTCCTGATTTAATTGTCAGCTGCTGAGGAGCTTGATATGGAAAATGAATTTTTATTACCACCTGTTTTTGGAGAAGAATATGAGGAACAGCCTAGACCTCGATCTAAAAAAAAGGTATTCATTAGTAGTATCTTATCTTAATATCTCAGTGTAGCAATATCTCTCTAGGTATACAGTAGGGTATGGTGGTCTTCATTTGTGCCTGTGAATATGGGGAGATATTCTGTACTCTAGATATAAAAAGACTTTAAGAGGTCGTCTTCTCTCTTTTTGTTTTTAATTTTACTAACATATATCACCACCATAAATTTAATTAAAAAAAGAAAATTGTGAGTCACATACGAATAAATTTTCCAAGAGAAGGTATTTCTTTTTCAAGTTACCCATTGCTTTCAACAGTCAGCACAAAGCTTAATGGCTTCAAACTTTAAACAGCAAAAGTGGTGCCTTTTTTTTCAACATTAATTTATACAGTTTTCAGGTAAATAGCACAGTGGGTAGAAGAGGTAAAGTCTTTTATACTTCATTTCTAAGTAATAAAAATGTCTCCGATTTAATTGTAACTTCATAAAAGACTGAATATTATTGCCTCTTAGTATTTCTTTTCATTTTTATCTTGGTAAAAGGTTGCCATAGTTGCCTAAAAAGTAAATTCAGCTATTTGACAAGAATTAAGACTATTTTCTAGGGAGCCGTTTTTTTCCACCCTTATTTTGCTAAGACTTAATAGTGAGCTTGAAGGGCACAGTTGATTGTAGCTGTCTCTTTTAAACATGCCACACACAGGACACTTCAATTGTATTAACAGGTGTAGTTGTTTTAAATATTTTATCAACGACTTTCTATATCTCTAATTTCCCATGTAAAGTAAAGTCAAAAGAACAAAATGAAAGATGACTCGCAGATTTCCCCCAAAGAAACTGGAAAGGGTGGGCGCAGGAGGATGGAGGTGGGCTCCTACCCAGCGCACACTGACTCACTCACTCGCAGTGGGCTGTCCTCTAAACGGAAGAACTACAAGTAGAACTCTTAGAAGAAAACACAGGCTTCAACCGTTCTTACCTGGGGTGACCCAGAGTTTCTTAAATATGACACCAAAGGCACAAGGAACAAAAGGAAAAAATAGAAGAACTGAACGACATCAGAATTTAAACCTTGTACACAGAGTGTGCTGTCGGGAAGGGAAAGGAGCGGCCGCTGAAAAGTTCTTCAGTTTCTCTTGGATGTTAATATTTAGAATCCTTTTATTTCAGATTGTTGGTTTATTATGTTGTATGTTTATTTTGTGCAAAGTGGTTTACATAGAAATATGGCATCTCTGGAGAAAGGTTTCAAGTAATGTAGGTAACTGCTCAGATTCAGGAATAGTCCATTCTAAGCACACAAACATATTTCTCTTTAATTTGCATTTTTTGAGTGATGGCTTACATAAATTCGTGAAGTGATACAAGCTTTAAACAAAAGAAGACCTGACAATGATGTTTTGCTAATAGGGAGCCAAGAGAAAAGCGGTGTCAGGATACCAGTCTCACGATGACAGTTCCGACAATTCAGAATGCAGCTTTCCTTTCAAATACACGTACGGTGTAAACGCGTGGAAACACTGGGTCAAGACTAGGCAGCTTGATGAAGATCTTCTGGTGTTAGATGAGCTGAAATCTCGTAAGTGCTCAGATTTTGTTTCTCTTATATCCTATTTAAAATCAAGATTTTTTTATTAACTGCCTTTAATTTTAAGGAACATAAACGTAGCATTCACTTGACTTTTAACTTCTTACGTAGAATAAATTAATTTCAGGCAGTTTCTTAATGCTAAGACAGTAAATAATAATAGTTGCTAACTCCCAATTTTATTTCTTTTTAGCTAAATCAGTAAAGTTAAAAGAGGATCTGCTCTCTCATACCACGGCTGAGCTTAACTATGGGTTGGCCCATTTTGTCCATGAAGTCCGCCGGCCAAATGGAGAGAATTATGCACCTGACAGCATCTACTATCTTTGCTTGGGAATCCAGGAGGTTAGTAATCTGACAGCTACTTTTGAATGTAATGTTAATAAGAAAGGTTGTGTTGATTCTTGGAGCAAAAAGTGTTTTGCATCAAGAGAATTAAGGATTGTTTTCTGGAATATAATGATTTATTGCCTTACCAAGAAAGACAAAAAAATAATCTATTAAAAAATACTAGGATATTATAAAGAATTTTCTTTAGATGTTTCTGCTGTAATGCAGTATGTTCTTGAAAATTCTTAGGTTCTCCAGAACTGTGTGTAAAAGAATGTGAAAGTTAAGGACAGGCCACTTGAACTTCATCTCTTAAGTCGTAGGCCTAACAAAATTGCATGTTTGTTAACCATATGCTATGTCAGGATGCTGTCGTTCCCTCCTTACAAGTGAAGGAGATGAGTGAACATCCCGAGTCATGGTGTGGATGTGCAAGTGGACCCACTAAGTCGACTGGGTCGTGATGCGATCGTGATCCCGTGTGTTAGCCCATCAACACTATAGTCACAGCATCACTTAGAAAGGGGTGGTGGTTGGAGCTGCCCTCTTCCCACCTGACCCTGCCGCTCCACTGGCTGCAGCCCGGTCATCCGTTTTGTAAGATGTTGCCGTCTTGAAATCGCGCCGCTGATCTGCCCCACCAGCCCCGGCGATGGTGCTTGGCCGCTGAGTTTTGATGTGTGTACGTGGTACGCAGTTTTTCGTCCTTGACTCCCTTCTTAAAGGAGGTGTCTCGTAGGCTGTGGCATATTGTTGGGCCTTGGTATTTGTTTTTGAGTCCGTCTGGCAGTGTTTGTCCTGGTGTGTTTAGACCAACAAACTTCTTTAAATAAAGGACCAGAGAGTGGACGTTACGGCCGAACTCGTCTGTTTCGCCGGGTGTGCCGTGAGAGCAGCCAGGTCAGTGCACGTGCCCAGCCTCAGCAGAAGCAGGCAGGCTTGGCTCCAGGACGTGTCAGCCGACCCCGGTTCAGACCTTGTATGTGCAGTGTAATGACTGCTGTCATTGTATAAAAATGTGTAGTGCTGCTCATGGTTTTGTCTTCGTCATACATCTGTTTTTTGGTTTTTGTCTTTTCCTGCTTTCTTTTGAATTATTTTTTTGTGATTTCATTTTATCTCCACATTATTCATGCCACTTAAATTTGTGTTTAGTGGTTGTCCTAGAATTTGTAGTATGTATCTTCAATATTCACCACCCTCAAATATTGTACTGTTTCACGTGTAAGGTAAAAGCCTGGGAACTGTATATTCTTAATTCCTGCCTCCTGTTCTTAACTGTTGTCGTACACTTTACTCCTGTATTATTCATTTTAAATCCCACTGGAGATGGACTTGGTGAACTGAAGTGTTTAAATCACCCTTATAAGCTGTACGGCTTATAAATTTGTTCCAATGGAGAGTCAAGTGCAGGCAGGCGGGAAATAGCGCCGGTCCTTCAGCACTGCCACCAGCATTCCATCTCACCTTCACCACTGAGGATGCTCTTACTCATTAGTAATTCATTTCCTCGAGCTTAAAATTTATCTTTGTGTTGCCCATGTCCTGTGTAATAAAAAACTGGATTCTTGGGTCTGTATTTCAGCTTCTAGTTTAAGCAACGGAGTAATCGGTCACTTTAGATTTTTATGACTTGTAGAGTTATAGATAAATGTTTTATTAATATACTTGTTTTTCTTAGACATAAGCCTTGTTAGTATTTTTCTTAATTAATACAGAATATAAGTAATATGTTCACTATTTATAATTGTGGTTTTCCTTCAAGAAATGTTTCTTCTTTTGTAGTACTTATGTGGTAGCAATCGGAAAGACAACATATTCATTGATCCAGGGTACCACACGTTTGAACAAGAATTGAATAAAATACTGCGAAGTTGGCAGCCTAGCATACTTCCCGATGGTAATGCTCTTTGAAGTGAAACTTTTGCTGACATGCTACTGGGATTTTTATTTTTAGAGAAAGTAGATTAAAAATAATTAGGAAGTACTTTAAATCAGCATATTTTTAAAGTACTTATGAACTCGCCTGTTCATCTTCTGTTGAATTGGAAATGAATGTGGTTGATGACCAGTGGTTAGGAAGAACTGTGTAATAAACGTGACCTTCCTTCTCTGGAGTAAGAAACTGGATGTTTATTTCTGAAGCTTCCAGTGGAGATTCTGGTGTAAATTGATCTAAGAAACCCATTTTAGATGTGTGAATGGAGTCACCTGTTATTTCCAAGAAGTCTCACAATTAACCCCTTTCTGTCCACTGTGTGCTTGTCCTGGGCACAGACACCGGCAGCAGCTCTCACTGCAGAAGTGCGGTGTTCTCGGCTGCCCTGTATAGTGCGGAGCGGGTAGCAGGCCGCGCAGAGCAGTAGTCTGTAGTGGGCAGTGTAGCGGGTAGAGGGCAGCACGTAGCAGGCAGTGTGTAGTGGGAGCGGGCAGTGTAGCAGGTAGAGGGCAGCATGTAGCAGGCAGTGTGTAGTGATAGCGGGCAGAGGGCAGCTCGTATCGGCCACAGGCTGCCATGAGCAGTACTGAGTTGTGTGTGTGACTGCCGTGAGGCCCGGTGCAGTGAGTTGGTTCTTGCAGTAGCTTCATCTACTTCCAGGTGGTAACCGTGAACTGTTTTCTCTATTGTAATTCTTTAAAAATATTTCTCTCTATTGAAGGGTCAATCTTTTCTCGAGTTGAAGAAGATTACCTCTGGAGGATAAAGCAGCTTGGCTCACATTCCCCAGTAGCGCTTCTGAACACCCTGTTCTACTTCAACACTAAGTATTTTGGCCTGAAAACAGTGGAGCAACACTTAAGGCTTTCCTTTGGCACCGTGTTTAGGCATTGGAAGAAGAATCCCTTAACGATGGAGAACAGAGCATGTCTTCGATACCAAGTGTCTTCCTTATGTGGGACAGACAGTGAAGGTAGCGTGACAGGTTTTTACTGTGGGATTGTCTGGCAGGGCGCACCAGCCCTCACCTTACTAAAGACCACCTAGGTCGCTTGTTAAGTAAGGACTTGAGGACTGTCGTTTTCATAAAACAAGACAGCCTCTGTCTTCTCAAAACATCTCAGTGCCTTGTGTTTGGAAGATCCTGACCCAGAAGCCTCAGCTTAGAACTCTGAAGGCTCCCGAGCCCCGTTTGGTGTAATAGATAGTAGGGCTGACTAGAGTGGCTACTACTCTTTCTTTTAAGACTGGGCTTAGGAAGTTTATGTAATTTTTATTTTTTAAGATAAAATTACTACTGGAAAAAGAAAACATGAAGATGATGAGCCAGTATTTGAACAAATTGAAAATACAGCTAATCCTTCTAGATGTCCTGTGAAAATGTTTGAATGCTACTTGTCTAAAAGGTAGGTGTTAATTTTTAATTTTTTAAAGATTTATTTTTATTGCTTTTGACAGAGAGAGACAGAGAAGGGGGAGGGCCCAGAACAGTCTCCATAGTTGCACATTATTTGTTCTTCCACGTAGTTTCATTACACAGGTGGGTGCGGGGCTGCACAGGCCAGGAACTAGTCCGGGGTCTCACCCCGGTGAGAACCGAACTGGGGTCACTCCCCAGCTCCGCATATGGGTCCACTTAGGCTGGGGCCGGGATTCAATCCTCGGTCCCCAGGGCTGCAAAGTGAGTTCTTAACCCACTGAGCCATCCCAGCTTCCCCATGTTTAATTTTTTAAATAGTGTAAGTTATTTGCCTTGAGGTGACGGGTTTTTGTGAATCCTTTGTTGGCTCTCTCTCCCTTCTTACTTATATCTAAACCCCTTCAGTTATGACTTTACTCCCTGTATTAGGAAATACCCAGCTTGCACTGTGTGCTTAAGGACTGGCGTGTGGTAAGAAATCGCTCTCGACTAATGAAATCTGTACTGTTCCTGTCACCTTTTAAAGAGGGAGATTCTAATGACTGCAAAGCGGGCCGAAATCTTTTTTGTACAGCATCAAATAGTAAATATTTTCAGGCTTTTTGGATTACAGAGTCTGTATTTGCAGTTTCCCTATTCTGTTTTTTAGCCGGAAAGTAGCCACAATACTATATATTAATGAACAGTCATGACTGTGTTGTAATAAAACTTTATACAAACAACAACGGACTATAGTTTGCCACCTACCTCCTTGTGGAAAGGTATTTTTGACAGTAGGATAGGTGGGTGGAGATGAAAATGAAGTACTTTAAAAGAAAATAGCCCTTTAAGAAGGTCTGAAAGATACAAGTGTTCTGAAAGTACTGTACTTTTCAGCTATACCCCAGCTTTCCCCAATCCAATAGCAACAGACATTTAATAAATTTTTAAATCAGTGAAAGTGTATAGAAACCACAAATTATTTTATGCTTGTCCTTTATTTTAAGTATGTACTCTGTAATTTCAAAAGGTTCACATGAAATTGGAATACATTTTCTTATGCAGACAGTTCTGTAAATTCTGCTTAGGTCCCCAGGTGAGTTCTAAAGAACTCATGAAAACGGGGTGTCGCCTGTGGGACGGCAGTGCTGTCTCTGACGATGGTGCCTGGTGGGCCTCAGGGACGGGAGGGGGCCGGCTGCCAGTGGTGGTGGCTGCTGGCCAGCGGGCACCCTTGTCAGCACCGTGCTGGTGCTGGTGTAAGAACAGGGCCCTAAGGTGCAATGCTGTCAAGTGTTCTTACTTCATGTGTACCTACCATACTTCATCAATTTTAAGACACGTTTTCCACACTCTACCGTCTCTGAAGCTGGGATGTATATAATAATCACTGCATCTTAAAATTATAATTGGCAATATTTTACTTGCTGAGTGACAGTATTAATGATTAAAAGTAATGTTTTGTTCATGGTATCTTGGATTCAGTGAAATGCAGGGTTTAAATTTTTTTATTTTTTTTTTAGAGCCTAAGGTTTTTTGTTTTTATTTACTTATTTATTTTTTGACAGAGAGAGAGAGAGATACAGAGACAGAGAGAGAACTGAACTGGGGGAACTCCCCAGTTCAGCATATGGTTCCGCCCGGGCCGGGGCCGGGATTCGATCCCCAGTCCCTGGCGCTGCAAAGTGAGCGCTTAACCCACTGAGTCATCCCGGCTTCCCCTGGGGGTTTAAATTTTGATGGAAAAATAATCTTATCACAGAAATTAACTTAAAGTTAATTTCAAAATATCTGAATGATAGAACACTTAATGAAGGTGACCAGGCGAGTGGTCTGACCACATAATGGGGGTGCTGGTAGTGGAATTAGTTACTCTTGGAAGAAGAAAAAGAAGTTGTGGGGAATTTGGGTTATATATTATAAATTTGAGTTTCCTTTCTCCCACAGTCCACAGAATCTGAATCAGCGAATGGATGTCTTTTACTTGCAACCGGAGCGCTCTGGTTCTGCAGACAGCCCGGTCTGGTACACGTCCACGTCCCTGGACCGGAACACCTTGGAAAATATGCTCGTACGGGTTCTTTTAGTGAAAGACATTTATGACAAAGACTATTATGAGCTGGATGAAGACACAGATTAAAGAGGGATGGTTCAGAAGCAATCAGGCTAAACTGGCGTTAGGTAGTCGTGCTGCTAGATCTTTATTACGGAAAACATTTCACGTTTACTCCTTCTGTTTTGAGTTTTGTAGCAGTGTGCCCACACTGGACACCATGTAAATAACCTGTGCGTGGAAGTGCCCATTATTCTATGTAGTGGTTTTAGGATACTTAACAAATACATCCAGATTCTTTTTTTTTTATTATTATTATTTATTTGATTAGATATGTTTGTAACTTTTTACATTACAGAATATGAATGAGAATGTGCCATGTATAATTTCTCTCTTGTCGTAAGAAACATCCATATTGCACAAATCTACTGTCGCAAAGCTCCCTTGAGAGGGGGCTCCTGTCCTGGTTTCTTGTCCTGGGCCAGACGGTTGTGGACGGCAGCACTACGAACAGTGTAGAGCTCGCAGTGTCTTTCAGAATTTTTAAAATAAACTGTAAACTAATAGGCTGGGTTTTTTGTTTTGTTTTGGGGGGGGGGTTGTTTGTTTGTTTTACGTTTTAGTTACTGAAGCCTTACAAGGTTCTGTAGAGAGATGCCATCTTCTGTACCAAAAATAGACAAGAGAATGCTGTTGACATTGGTGTGCTGTAACGTGAATGGATGCTGGTGGAGGCAGCTGTTGTTGCCCTTATTAAAACCTTAGTGTCATTTTCTCACTTGTGGCTTTCTGCATCACCCCAGTCAGTAATTTTAAAAGTATATATATATATGTATATATGTGTATATATATGTATGGTGTGTGTGTGTGTGTATACACACACACACACACACACATGAAGAATGGCGTTGAAAACACGATCGAGACATTTTCTTTGTAAAATTGTCTGATGAAAGTGTACAATTCTGTTTTCTATGCTACCCATAAGTATCCCAAATCCCCTTCGTTTATAGAAATTTGATTTTTATTCCACCCCCAACCCCTTAAGGATACAGATCATGTTGGAATATCTGTGTAGCACTCTAAAACTTTTCCAATTTTATTAGAATTCTTGTGCCTAACCTCAGATATGACTGATGTATACATTGGGTGAAATTATTTTTAGAAATGCCAGTCCTAAAATAGTTGTTACAGTCAAGGTATTTTAAATAAGGTAGTATCACATGCTACGATGAAGATGACCGGTTCAGTTCTTCTGGTACCAGGTGATTGAACAAAGAAGAAACTGATGGATACAGTAAATCTCAAAGGAGGTCACATTTGCTGTTAGATTGTTTGGCTTTTAAATTTTAATTACTTCTTATAGAAGATTGCATTAAAAAAGTTTGTGCTTCTGCATAGCATGTTATCCTTTTCTTTTAGAACAAGGGTGTTGACTTAAGATTCTGCCTTCTCGAGATGAGCAAAGTGCAGATGGTCCTAAAGAAACCCTTGGGCATGTGTGTCCTGTTGGCTGTTTGCAGTCCCTCAATCACCATGTTAACTGCTAAAGTTGTAGGGGAAGTGAGGCCCCTCCGCAGGGTTAGGCTCCCTCTGCCTGTCCTGTAACGCTCTCTCCTTAGGATAACTGTTAGCATTCAGAAGAACTGTTCTCAATCCTGACTTGGAAAATTTCACAAGTGTAATCACTGTATGTTTAAGCAATAACTACCAGAAATATTTTTTGGCAAAAAAATATAATGTTCTAATTTGTTTTATAAGTTTGAATAACGTTTCTGTCCCTTAATTTTATATTGTTCACTTGATGATCAGACTGATAATTACTTTACTAAACATAGATTGCTCCTTGTCTAATGAAGAAAAATGGGTAACGTATTTAAAAGACAATGCAAAGACGTCCTCATGCTTACCTATCCCCAGAGCTACTGCTTTAAGCACGTTTACTATAGATGCATATTGTTGATCAAAAAAGTGGGTGAACCCTAACCATCTTTTGTTCTTGAACATGGTGCTGTACCGTCAAGAGCAATAAGTGTTTTCCCGTTTGTCCCTTAAAGCATATTTTACAACATACCACCCATTTCTGCCATGGTGCTACTACTACTGGGCACCTGTCTTGCTATTTCCATGCCCTTCATTGTACCTTTCAGCTTTTCTACACAGAAATGTCTTCATGATTTTGATCTTGACATGGATTGAGGATTTAGAGCTCTTGTCTTTGTCTTAAGCGCTGTCCAAGGATTAACTTGACTCTCAGGGGAAAAGAAAAACACACATTTAATGAGAACTGTTTGTTCTGTGAAGCTGTCTCACCTAGAATACATGTCAGTGGATGTCCTTTGTGAGGTCACAGCTGACTGCTGAAATGCCAGCAGTTTCCTTTTGCTTCTTCTTGATTTCTGATTAAAGCATCCTGTAAATACGATTTTATTGTCTTTAGATGTCTATTGGAGATGCTATATTTTTCTGTTGTGAAGATTTTGCCTTTTCAAATGAACCAGTGAATAAGTTTTAATCCATGTTGGGAAAAGTGAATTTCCCATGCCAATTGAATCTTCATTAACGCTGTTTTTTTGTTTTTTTTTTAGACTTTCAAACTGAGAAATGGTATTCAGTAATATAAGATACTGAATAATTTTTCTAGGCAAGAAGAATTTCTGTTTTGTTTTTTCCTTTTGCCACAAGAATACTTCTTAGTTAAATAGTCATTCAAAAGGTGTTAAACATACTGAGATAGGAAGAGGGGGCATATTGTCCTATGCATTTAAAAACTTCTGTCACTTTTTCTCATGGAACTTTTTTTTTGTTCTGGCCATTTGTGACTTGGATATGGGGAAACTCTTTATGCATAGTATTAAGCATCACAGTAACGGATAAGTCATAAAACTGCATATTTTCATTCATTCTGCTCTAATGTGGGTCCATTTAATCTGAGATCTTAAATATCTCTCAGTCTTAAAATCACTATAAAAATTGACACTTTTATTTTGCCAGTTATTTCCAGAATGTGTTGTACATAATGTCGCTTATGTTCTAAGTTAACGTTGTAGGATAATCTCCGTGTTACCCTCAAACAAAATAGTCATGAAAGTGTACATGAAAATATTTTTAAAGAATAAATTTCTTCAACTAAATTACAGTATTTCTGGGTTTTCCCCCTTGATAAGCCCCTTCTTCATTTTAAAGAAAAGTTCTTAAGAGTTTCAGTTATTCCATTCTACTGTGTTCTTAAGAGTAGACTATCTTTAATGTGTTTTCCAGGCTGAGTCCTTTTTGTTTTTGGGTATGTCATACTTGTAAACGGCCCTGCTGACAAAGCCCTGCACGTTCAGGACCCGGTGTCCACGGCGGGTTCACTGCCTTCATCTGAGATGGAGAGTAGAAGCCCCTCAAGTGGTGCCTCAGTTTGTCCTCTCTTTTCTTTACTTAGAAGCCAGATATTAAAAGGACACCCTAACTAAGCTGCTGTGACCTCCTGCCTTCTAATAGAACTGGGCTAAGATCTGGGCAGATGAAACACATTCACGAATTTAGGCCCTTTGAGAAGAAGAGAACCTAAGAGAAGCGAAGCTTCAACCTGAATAAAGTATTAATAGAACCAAAGAGAGGGTCACAGACCAGGTGGGTCTGTCCCGGGGGGTCCTCGTGTCCTGGAGTTAAGGCAAATACCAGCCCTCCCCGCACATCTGTCCTGCGACGTGGGAAGAGGGTTCCCGTGCTCGGAACTCCCAGCCAGACCCTTCCCTCGGCTTCAGTTTCCTCATCTGTGACAGGAAGGCGTCACCTTGGTTTCTGGTCCTGGAATTTCAGATGAAGCGCAGTTGGTATCGTACTCCAGAGACTTAGTTGTACATCTTACAGATTTATGTTTGCATCCTTATGATTGGTGTAGGCACATTTCCTTGGAGAGGGGAAAGATCTTTCCTAAAATAGCCTTAACACAGCGCTAGACCTATTTTTATTACTATTTTTTGTAAGTAAGTGCTGTTCAAATGACTCCTGAGAAGTCAACTCAGCGTGTAGAAATTCAATATCACAAAACTGGAAAACATCCTTGTTACAGATTTCCTCTGTGCTGCTACTGCCCACCATGCTAGTTACAGTTAGGGAGGAAGAGAAAAGAAAGAATAAGGCATTCGTGTTCCAAAGCATGAAGATACGGATGGTAAACAAGACACGGCTGTGCATCTGTTGAACTCTTGGACGTTCAGAGAACGTACTCACGACAGTTCACAACAGGGAATGTTGTGGGCACTCAGAAACACCTAAGAGGCTACTGTGGTCTAGAGTAGGTCTCAGAAGTAGCACCACCGGTGGGTGATTTATATAAAACATTGGATTCCTGTCATCTTGTCATTGATTCTCCGCCCTGTTAGAAATGGCCAGTGGCGCAATTTCTGATAATTTTAAGGTCCCGTTATGGCGTCCATTCTCATCTAACCCCGAAGGGACTAGTTCTGACAGGTATTAAACTACATTAAGTCAAGGTGAGTAATTCAATTTCTGTGTAGCACAGATAGAACACACAAGCGCCCAATATATTATAGATATTTTTGAAAACTCCATTCACTAAGGATGTTTTTCATAGCATTTGATTTTGAAAATGGAATGTCAGGTGTTTTCAAAGTTGTGAGTGTGCTGCTACTAATGAACAAGGCTAAACGTTTCCGTTTTGAGGACGTATTTGTAGTTCTAAGGCGACGTCAGCAGATGGGAGCGGTTCGTGACACAAGGCTTCATCACCCTCTGTGCTACTGTAAGTATTAACAATCCTTTATCAGAAACCCTTGCGGTGGGGGGGGGAAGCCGGGATGGCTCAGTGGGTTAAGCGCTCACTTTGCAGCGCCGGGGACGGGGATCGAATCCCGGCCCCGGCCCGTGCGGAACCATGTGCTGAACTGGGAGCTCCCCCAGTTCAGTTCTCTCTCTCTATCTCTCTCTCTCTCTGTCAAAAATGAATAAAAATATATTTAAAAAAATAAAATAAAATAGTAGAATACTGCTGTTTAAAAAAAACAAAACAAAACCTTGGGGGTGGTGAGCACGCAGTGCAATAGACAGATGCTGTACTACATACAGATTGTACACCTAAAACCTATATAATCTTACCAATGTCACCTCAATGCATTGAATTAAAAAAAAAAAAACGAGGGTTTTAGAATTCAGAATTTTCCCCTTCTCAAAAATATGAGTGCTTGTAAATTACATAACACCCTTCCTTAAAGAGACCTGGAGCATAAACCCTATTTCTGCAACAGTGAGTTATGTATTCATAGTAACGGATAAACTAAGGGTGTCCCAAAATTCACGCAAGATTTGAATTTTGCATCATTTGTGCGGTAAAGTGTTGCCAATGAAAAAAAAAAGACAGCGTGACAGCTGACCGTTCAGGGTTATTAAAAATGGAGCGCTACACGAAAGAACGCGTTTTCATTGTTGAGCAATGAAAATGTACAATTTTTAATTATAAACCTGTGTTTTCTATCAAAAGTACTTCTTGGCGTGAATTTTGGGACACCCTTAATGTATGGCTATAGATAGCTTTACATAGTTCGGGTCAGTTTTATAGGAAAAGCTGGATTTTTCAGGCTGTTTTAAATCTCGGAATTGCTGATAAGGAATTGCAGACCTGTAATAAATGTCAGGTTACATTTGCTGTCGATATAACATTGAGTATTTTTTTGTTTTATTGCTTAGTTTTGGTAGAGGTAACTGAAGGCTTTCTGTAAAACTTGCATGTTTGATTTAAAATGCAAGCAATGTTTAAAACGCCCATAAATGTAAAAGGCAGTTCCAGTACTGCTGAATTCTGAAACTGAAATAACAAAACTTCGAGATAACAGCTCACTTCCATGTTGCCTCCGTGTGCCACATTCTACATAAGTGTGAATCGCCTTCATGCACAGTTACGTCATGGAGCCACTCTATTCACTCAACAAACAAGTGATTGGGGCACATTGAGCCACGTGCTGGTCACACAACAGGGCGGAAGACCCAGGCCTCTCAACTGACAGCGTGGCGGGGGGCAGACCCCACTGGAACGAGGGTGCTCGTGGGGTGCTGAGCGGGCTCCCTGCTGTGTCCCAGGCTCCTAGGAGGGGCCCCAGCGCACACTGGGTGTTATCGTCCGACGGATGAGTTAATTCATTGTAAGTCCTTTCAAGTACAAAAGGTTTGAAAATGAACTGTGGGAATCTTGACGGAGCTCCTGAGCACGTGGGCACCAGCACGCGGTCAGCGAGCTGCCAGCTATTGGGTGCCGGGCCTGGAGGCCCCTGCAGAGCGGCTGTTCAGCTTATGGTTTCAAATTACAGCTTCTTGGGAGGTGTTCTTGGTGAAACATTCTGCTTCAGACTTTTTTATTTGTTGGGGGGCGAGGGGTCGGTTAAAATACTAAAAGGGAACATTTTGGGGAAGCCGGGATGGCTCAGTGGGTTAGGCGCTCACTTTGCAGCCCTGGGGACCAAGGATCGAATCCCGGCCCCGGCCCGTGCAGACCCATGTGCTGAACTGGGGAGCTCCCCCAGTTCAGTTCTCACCGGGGTGAGACCCCGGCCCAGTTCCTGCCCTGTGCAGCCCTGCGCTCACCTGTGGAATGAAACTGTGTGGAATAACCAATGATGTGCAACTATGGAGACTGTTCTGGGCCCTCCCCCTTCTCTCTCTCTGTCAAAAACAATAAAAATTAAAAAGTAAAAATAATAAAAAATAAAAGGGAACATTTTAATACAAGTCTGCCTACATTTCATCCTCCTAGCATCTCAAGATTTCCTCCAGTGGGTCCTTATCTGTATGTTCGAGTTATTTGTATGTAAATACCTTTGCGTTTACATTTCACCTTCCCGTTGATAGACAGGCCACACGTGGTTATGCAGAGGCGGTTGATGATACACAGCGTTTCTGTAGTTTACTGTCAGCTCCTTAAACAGGTTATGCTTGAGGTCATTGGCAAGGGGTTGCTATTCTGATTCACTTAAACATTTATTAAGACCCACCAATGAAATGCGTGTCTGGACTAGTCTATGAAATGGATCAGAAGATACAAAAGCCAAACAAAGGCCCTGGTGGCTTTTCCTCCGGGAACAGGGGGCAGTCCCCCTCGTCTGGGGCTTAGACGTTGGCTGGGGGCTTGCGGTGTGTGGGGCACCGTGCAGGAGGGACACATCGGTCAGGCCTGCCCTCGGCGAGAGCGCTGGCCAGCCCCAGGGTGGATGCAGGGCAGGAACTGCCCACAGTGCCCTGGGGGGTGTCGTGGGGACACGAGGGTTGAGATCGCAGCTGAGCAGATAGGGAACGACCAGAGACAGGCCATCTTCGGACAGCGACCAGCTGTGTCTGTGAGGAACGCTGCTGGGACAGCCCATGGCGTGCCTAATGGGAAGCCATGGGTGGTCGTTAAGACAGACTTTTTATTTGTTAAGATTTATTTTATTATTTAGACAGACAAGGGGGAGGGCCCAGAGCCGTCTCCATAGTTGTACATTGTCAGTTTTTGACATGGATTTATTCCATACAGGTGGGTGGGGGCTGCACATGGTAGGAATTGGGCCAGGGCTCCTGCATGGGAGGTTCGCCCCTGCAAGCTGGGGACCAAACCGAGGGCCTCCCACGGGAAGCTCATCCCGGCAGCACCGAACAGGGGGCCTCCCGCATGGGAAGCACACCCCACTTACGCATATGGGTCTGCACGGGCCGGGGCCAGGATGCGATCCTTGGATCCCAGAGCTGCAAAGCGAGCACTTAACCTGCTGAGCCATCCCAGCTTCCCCTTGTTCTCTATATTTTTAATCTTGTCATATATATATGACAGTCTTGTGTGTGTGTATATATAATTTTTTCCATCCCTGGAGACCCCTAATACATCACCCAAAAGTTCATAACAGGTGAATGGACAAATGATGGGATCTTCAGCAACAAAAAGGAATACTGGTGCAACTGCAAGAACAGACATGAGTCTTGAAAACATGTTGAATAAATTCAGACAGAATAGTTCATTCTGGGGAAAGCCGGGACGGCTCAGCGGGTTGAGCGCTCGCTTTGAGGCCACGAGGACCG
>PVKE010004479.1:0-64419 GCA_004027555.1 Craseonycteris thonglongyai | reverse complement strand
CCATGTGCCTACCACCCAGAATCAGCACCCCCCCCACATCCAGTGCCCACTCCCACCTCTCCCCACAACCCCCCACCCCCTTCCTCCCCCCTTTCCAGGTAACCACCAAACTATTGAGTGTCCATAATGCTGGTGCCCTCTCCCACCTCCCCTTCGTCTCTCCCTCCCCCCTCCTCCCCTTCCCTCAGGCAATCACCAAGCTATTGAGAGTGTCCATAGGTCTCTGTGTCTTTACTTTCAGAGAAACCAATTTTTGTTTTTTTTTCTTCTGAGGAGTCTTGCATATAGCTAAATAGTTTATATTCCATATAGCTAAGTATTCTGTTTATATTGCCAGGTCTTGATTTTTATTGGTTTTGGACATATATCTGTTGATCTCCTGCTGTGATATAATACAGTACCATCTCTATCCCCCAACTAAAAGCTCCCTTCTCCATTAGAAACTATTCTATAAGTCTAAGGACAGACTGTTTTTTGGATTGTCACTTTCAAGAAATCTCTTTTTTCCCTCCATTCTGTCTGGAATCTTTTAGTATCTATTTTTTTTTAATTGTTAAGTTTATTGGGGATCCCGGGACAGCTCAACAGATTGAGCACTTGCCTTGCAATCATGAGGTCCAGGGATTGAATCCTGGCCCTAGCCCTTGCAAACCAATATGGTGAAATGGGGAATGCCTCCCATGTGGGAGGCCCCCAGTTGGGTTCCTGCCCTGCGCAGCCCCACATCCACCTGTGTGGAATAAAACTATATTGAAACTAATGATGTACAACTATGGAGACTGCTCTGGGCCTTCCCCCTTTCTCTCTATCTATCTCTCAAACAAAACAAATCTTTTAAAAATTTATTGGGGTGACATTGGTCAGCAAAAATTACATATGTTCCAGGTGCCAATTCTTGATTCATCTAAAATTTCACAATAATATGTCAGGGTACCCTCAGATGCTCAAGTCCTTTAGATAAGCACCTCAGTTCCAGAGGCTCAGGTTCTTAAGAGCTAAGAAAATCATCTGTAATATTTTTTTTTTTTAAGATTTATTGTTTTTGACAGAGAGAGAGAGACACAGAGTCAGAGACAGAGAGAAGGGGGAGGGCCCAGAGCAGTCTCCATAGTTGCACATCATTGGTTTTTCCACATAGTTTCATTCCACAGGTGGGCGGGGCTGCACAGGGCAGGAACTGGGCCAGGGTCTCGCCCCGGTGAGAACCGAACTGGGGGTGCTCCCCAGTTCAGCATATGGGTCCACATGGGCCCGGGGCCGGGATTTGATCCTCGGTCCCCAGGGCTGCAAAGTGAGCGCCTAACCCACTGAGCCATCCCGGCTTCCCCTGTAATATTTCTTTAATGACACTTTCCCACTCTTTCTCTGTCCTTTTGTTCTGAGTGTTGGACTTCCTGCAGGGAGGGATCCTCTGTATTCTTTATATCTCTTTAAAATTTTCTCTCCCTCACCCCCAGAAATGTACATCATTTTAAAACTTCCATTGGCTTTTTCAGTTTAGCAAGCAAATATTTGAATCTTACAAGCTCTTTTCAGATTTCTCTTCTTCATACTACCCCGCTCTTTTTTCTCTCTCTTTGTATAATAAAAAAAAAATCTCAAAACGTACACAAGTAAAGGATAGTATAAGGATTGTGCCATGTATTCAATATTTAGCTTTAACAATTATCAACATAAAGCCAATATTTAATTGTGACCCCACCGAATTCCTCCCCTACCTTAGGACTGCTATGTTAATTTGAAGCAATTCCCAGTAATCGCATAAATTCATCCACAAGTATTTCCCTATGTACAACTCTAAAAGATAAGGACCATTCTTGTACATTTTATTTTATTCCCTGAAATGTTTATTTTTCTGCTTACTCACTTTAACCTTTCTCTTTTCTGTGTTGCAGACGTTCCATAAGTTATTGGTGTTTCTTAGTTGGCTATTCACATTTAAGTATAAAACAGTAGAAAAACTGACCAGGAGCTCTGTATACCTGGGCAGAGCTCCTCAATTCATTCTTCTCAAGGCTGAGCAGGTGTGGGCCCACCAAAATACTTTAGGATCCTTAAATACCAGAAAGAAGGCTGGCTTTCCACTGAGTGTCGTACACATACCAACTTCCCAAATTTTCCTCAGCTGGATTATTTTTCCCTAAAATAGTGGATACAAGTGCTATATCACTTTAATCTGTATTTCCCCAATTTCTAGTGAAGTTCAGCATCTTTTTGAATATTTATTGGTGATCTATATTCTTTATGCAAATTGCTTATTGAAGGCCTTTGTTCACTCTTTTTGTTGTTGATTTGTAAGAACCTTTTTCTATGTGAAGGAGGTAAATTAAATGTCTACTACATAAGTTTAAATATTTTCTTCCAGTTGTTTTGTTTTGAGTATTGATATAGTTACATGTGTCACTGTTTTCTGTATGGTCTCTGGGATTCACACACAATGCTGACATTTGACTTGTCTATGGGAATAAGCAAGTGGTCTCTAATTTTAGAGTGAGCAGGAGTACCAGGGTTTCAGGGTTGTTTAACAATTTTTCTAGAGTCTGAGCATCATTCCATGTTTATAGTGCTTTATAATATCCATAACCCACTTAGTTTCTCTATTCCTTTTTTTGTTTGTTTGTTTTTAACAGAGAGAGAGAGAGTGCAATACAGAGACAGAGAAGGGGGAGGGCCCAGAGCAGTCTTCATAGTTGCACATCATTGGTTTTTTTCACATAGTTTCATTCCACAGGTGGGCGGGGCTGTACAGGGCAGGAACTGGGCCAGGGTCTCACCCCAGTGACAACCGAACTGGGGGCACTCCCCAATTCAGCATATGGGTCTGCATGGGCCAGGGCCAGGATTTGATCCTCTGTCCCCTGGGCTGCAAAGTGAGCTCTTAACCCACTGAGCCATCCCAGCTTCCCCTCTAATAATCCTTTTGAAGGAAAAAATAATTATTGTGTAGCCTGGGGAAGGAATAAAGCTCAGAGAATTAGACCCTTTTACTGTGGAGGTCTTTGCACATATGTATAAACAAACGACCATCTTCATTTGGTTTGAAATGTAAACCCCAGATGATATCTGAAGCTTTAAATATATTCATCTTTCTTCAGTTGGACTTTTCCCCTGGGTGGCCATGGGTTTTTATGCCTCCCTTAGATGTTTAGGAATTTACTCCCTTTTCTCCGCTTTCCGATTTAAGAGAAGCTAAAGCCTTTGGGCTATAGAATTAAGAGGATTGAGCCATATTGCTTGGCCAGCCTCAGGGAGAGTATCTTAACAGACTTAAAAAATGTTTCCTGAGAAGTCACAGCAGCTCCCAGGAGGCTCAGGTGGAATAAAGGGCAGGCTGTGGAAAGTGCACTTCTAGAGTTGAGAATCTGGGAGTTTAGTCCTGGTTCAAAGACTTGGCCCAAAGTGAGCACTGGAGCAGCAGGCCCCACACAGCTTGGTTTGCCAGTGCTGAGGCTGGAGATGTCCTCTGGGGTCAGGTGTCCTCTTGTTCCAAAACAGCCTTCCTGTATCCGGGCCCAGCTGGCCAGGTGCCAGGAAACCCTAGGGGAGCAGATCATCTCTCACGGTGTGTGACTAGATCTGGATGGAGAATCTGTTTGATCCCTTTCTTCCCAAAGAGATAAAGAAGAAACTCTTAGATCTGCTATTAAGTCTAAAGATACATTATGCCCCAGTTAGATTCATCTGAGTTCTGAATAAATAACAACTTGTTTAATTGTATTTTTGTAAGTTTATATATTATTAATCCTTCTGATTTTCTTTCCCTGCATCTTCACTGTTTTTTTTCTCCTCAAAATGGAGTTGTATTTTCTCCAGGGTAACTGGGCCAGGCGGCATTCTCTTGTTGTCGGGTGAGAATTTTCAGGCAAACTGTTAGACACAATCTCTTGATCTTGTGGATATCTGTGAAATGCCTTTTCTCCCAGCTCAGGAGATGTCACTGAAGTCATCCCTTTATTGTGTGACTATAAATAACTGCACTTAGGTTGGCACCTTTTCATTTTACCCCTTCCTGGGAAAGCATTTCCCCTGGTAGATTCTTCGGCTTCTTCACCTCTCTCCACATCCTCGCTTGGTGGCCAGCAGTAATGAACCCCAAGCCCGCTTCCTACTAAGATTTACTTTAGTGGATTCTGTGTTCTTTGTGGCTGAGGTATCAATGAGGGCTACTTAATTAAATTTCAGGAGATAACTAAGTTCCTTTTTCTAACTTCAAAATCAGTGATTATTGAAGTGATGCCCTTTATCTTCCATTACAGGGTTGAAAGATGGGAAATCTGGCTTCCCAGTCTTAGCTCTCTAGCTATGACTTCATCTAAGTCATTTAACCCTTTGGGGATTGTATTTCATCATCTGTAGGATAAACTGATCAGATCTTTAAGGTCACTGTGCACTTCCTTAGGTTCCATCAGATGTTGGCTTAGTCTGTTTAATTTCTGGGGTTCATTATTAGATGTCTAAGCTGTGCCTGCAGGTATATGTAATCCCAGACACCTATTTAGGTAGATAGGGAACAGGCAGATGGTGAAGGAAGCAAGTCTAAGCAATAAGTAATTAACATCAAGTGAGTGTCTTAGTGCCTGAGACACATGAGGGAGAAGATAAGGAGTCTTAGTCTGTTTTTGTTTTTGTTTTTTTACTACTCTCTGTAGGGTTCTGTTAGAGAAGGCACCAGACCCAGGATGAAGCTGAAATGAATTGGAATAAGCCTAAGAGTTTCAAGAACCCAGAGAATGGTTTTCAGATCTGCTAGAAAAAGGGAGCAAATAGCTATGAGCAAAAATAATCTGTAGCACAGAGGACATGTGCATGTTCTCAAAGATGTTGTCTGCCCTGTTACTGTGACAGCATCCTCAGCAGTCATTTTCACCAGTCTGAGCAGAAAAGATAGTGACAGACAGATGCAGCCCTTTGTTCTGTAATTCTTTTTGGCACCCTGATAATGTTGTAGGGCTTGCAATCAGATTGATGGATGGATGTGTGTTTTATGTTTTTGTTTTTTAAAGATTTGTTTTTATTGTTTTTGATAGAGAGAGAGAGATACAGAGACAGAGAATGGGGAGGGCCCAAACAGTCTCCATAGTTGTACATAATTGGTTTTTCCACATAGTTTCATTCCACAGGTGGGCACAGGGCTGCACAGGGCAGGAACTGGGCCGGGGTCTCATCCCAGTGAGAACTAAACTGGGGGCACTCCCCAGTTCAGCATATGGGCTCCCATGGGCCAGGGCCAGGGCCGGGATTCGATCCTCGGTCCTCGGCGCTGCAAAGTGAGCGCTCAACCCACCGAGCCATCCCGGCTTCCCCCAATTGGGTGTTAAGATAGGGAAACAAGTCAAGAATAATCCCCAGATTTTTAGCTTTGATAGCTGGGTCCAAGGAGGTTTCTAACTGAAGGAGGTTTGGGACAGGCATTTTTAGTTTGAGCTTGAGGAGCTTGAGGTGCCTGCAGGACACTAAGTGGAAGCGGCTAGTAGACAGTTGGATATGAGTCTGAGGGTCAGAGAAGGGGCCTCTGTTTGGAGAGCATATGGCAGCCATGAGGCTATGGAGGTCAGTAACATCCAGGAATGTGAACACAGTCACCCAGGAGGAGGTGTAGAAAGAGGGAGACAGTGGGCCAAGGTTGGACCCTAGGAACACCAGTGTGGAACGGAAAAAAGAGGTCAGGAACCAGGAGAATGAGCCACCACAAAAACCAGGAAAGCAGAATGGGAGGTTTAATTGGGGGTTCATGGTGGGTTTCAGAGATCCAGGAACTCCTGAGTAGTTGCGTGTATAGATTCCATGGCTTCTGTCAGCTTCCTAAGAGGGGTCTCTGACACGAGAACGGTTAAGAACCTATAGAAGGCCACATTTGAAAGAGTAACCAGCAGTGTCAAATCCAGCAGCACAGAGGACTCGAGAGATAGGGACTGAATAATGCTCACTGGATTTGCCAATGTTCAGCTCATGGTGACCTGTGGCAAATACGGAGTGGTAGGAACAAAAAGACTACCCTGGCTAAGTAGTGAACAGGAAGTGAGAGGGTGCGGGAGTATGAGCCAGTGCTGCCAGAATCTCAGCCTGGTCACAATCTCCTGGAAGGCACAGCTTCAAGGACTCTTCCCCAGAGATTCTGATTCAGCGGGTTGGGTGGGGGAGCCTAAGAATTTGTATTTCTAGCAAACTCCTGGGTGATGTGAACACCACTGGTCTGTGGACCACAGCAATGCAGGCTTGTTTATCAAGATGTTTTCACGAGACATGGTTGGGTGCAACTAGAAACATGTTAAGGGGGGACCCCCAAAAAGCAAGATTAGTTTCTGGAGAGCAGGCCCCTTGTCGTACAGGCTTCCCCCACTAGGTGAGTGGTCTAGGAAACCATCTGCAGCCGTGTGCCAGCTGGTGGTATTGTGAGGCTGTGCGGAAGAAATGTCCCAAGTTGTGGCAAACAAATGACTGGTTCTTCTACCATGACAACGCACCTGTCCACACTGTGCTAAGCGTTCAGTGGTTTTTGACCAAAAACGGCGTGACCCCCTTGCCCTTACCTCCCTATTCACCTTATCTTGCCCTGAGTGACTTTTTTTTGTTTCCTTGGATGAAAAAGTCCTCAAAGGAAAATATTTGCCATTGTGGAAGAGGTGAAACAAAAAAACAACAGAAGCACTAAATGGCATCAAAATCAACAAGTTCAAAATTCTGTTTTGAGCAGTGGAAAGTGTCTTGATAGGTTTATTTCATCAAAAGGAGAGTACCTCCATGGACTGAAGGTGACTGAAGTTTAAACATGTAAGAATAAAGACACAATTTTTTATAAGTAAATTTTAGTTTTGGGTCCTCCCCTTGTATATTAGATGTAAACCTTGTTTTGAAATGAGATGGCAGGTGAGGTCGCGCTCTTGACCCCACTGTGACCATATACACATCCTACTGCCTTGACTGTGGCACTGAGGCACCTGATAATTGTAAGCTGACAGTTGTTTGTCATCAGAGGAAGTGCAACAGGGTTATGCTATGAGTCCTGCCCACCCCCTGGGGTGTTCTCTGGTTCAAATTCAGCTTAGAAAGGGGTGGTTTCGGGGAACCACTCAGAATTTGATGTTGTTTCCAGCAGGTAGGGAACACTATCCTGTGATGAAGAAGAGGTAGAGGGGCAGGTTGCAGGGAGGCTAAGTCAGGTGAAGCAGGCCACAGGAGACAACCAGGGCCCAGTTGGGAAGAGGCAGGTGAAGGAAGAGAGCAGTGAAAGTTGGCTTTGAACAGTGGCCTGCCAGGGGAGTAAGAGCAGGAGGGGCAGTATGGAGGGCCAGACAGGCTAGAGGATAGAGCCAGCTGGGGGTGGCCTGAACATCATCACATCATAGAATGCAAATGGGCTAGGGCTCCTTCTAGAATTCTTCAGATGGAATTATATGAGATACTCAGACTTAAGTTCTGCCAATTGACTAAGTAACGTGTTTTGAGAAAGAGAACCAGTTAAACACTTCAGGGAGACTGAATCTTTGCCTTAATGTACAATGTTTGTACATTTTCTGGGATTTGGAAGATGCACTTTTGTCAGTTTTTCCAAAGCACTGTGTGACCCATAAAAGGTTGAGAACCACTGTTCCAGAGGTTTTTTACAGATGCCATTCGGGTCTGACCGTTCACTCGGGTTGGCTCTCGTAGGACTGGTGGTGAGTACTGTAGGTAGAACAGGGCTGAGAGACAGGGCAGGGCTGGCACACCCAGCCATGGGAACGCAGCTTACCCTGCCCTGACTCTCAGTTCTTTGTCCTCAGATTTCCAACCTAAACATCCTGGGCTCTGCTGTCTCCGGCTCATGGTTCCAGGATGACATCACTTCTCTGTCTTCTCTCTTACATTTTCACACTCTTCTTTGATTACTGCTCATTATTCTGGACACTGATCATATCATTATTCAAGTCTCTATTTCACATTGACTGTGCCTCTTCCCCAAGCCTGCAGTTTGCTCTCATTGGAAGCAGCTTGTTTAGTATTAATATATTCAGCTGGTGTCTGCCCTGTTGGACCTTTGTCTGTATTCCCTGCCTAAGTCTGACTGCTTTTGTCTTTGTAGGTCTCTGGGCTTATCTTTCCTTGAACCATGGATACATAACAACTCTTTTTCTCCACCTTGACACTTTAGTGTGCTATGAGTGCTGGATTTTTAAAATGAAGTGTAAACTTTTCTATCTTGATACATTTTCACTTATGCTAATGTGTTACTTTTTATTGGTTTCAATTTGAAAATTCAGCTAACTGAACCTCATCAAATCCCAATGTCTGATCTTGGAGGTTATCTCTGCCCATCTGCCTCCCTTGGAACGTGTTCACACTGAGTGAATATTGATTACAGGGTTTATTTCTCAAGTCGTTTTATGGGACACAGACTAATTGAAACAGTTTTTTTCTTTTCACTTGGCTACTAAACTTTTTTAATATGGACCTTTTACAGCATATTCAGAGGTAGAAAGAATAACATGATGATCTGCTGTTGTACTCATTACCCATCTGTGATGTCAGCATTCTGCTGCTGTTTCCTGTATTTCTTCCTGCAACTTTTTGTCAGTATTTAAATTTAAACTATAAAATTGCTACATGTGAAAATTTTTTTTAATTAAAATGCTACATGCTTATACTTTAAATAAGAAGGTAAAAGTAGGGATGCTGGGATAACTCAGCAGGTTGAACACTTCCTTGCAACCAGGTCTAGGGCCCCAGCCTGTGCAAACCCGTGTGCTAAACTGCAGTACAAGTGATAACTGCCGGGACGGTGATGAAGGTTCTCATCCCCCATGCAGGAGGCCCCCAGTTTGGTTCCTGCCCCGCATGGCCCCACAACCACCAGTGTGGAATGAAACCATGTCACAACTAAATGATGTACAACTATGGAGACTGCTCTGGGGACCTCCACCCTTTTCTCTCTCTCTATCTCTCTCTACCTCTCTGCCTCTCCCCCCTCTCAAACAATAAAATTAATCTTTAAAAAAAAAAAGTAAACAGGGGAAGCCGGGATGGCTCAGTGGGTTAAGTGCTCACTTTGCAGCTCTGGGGACCGAGGATCAAATCCTGGCCCCGGCCCTGGCCCGTGCAGAACCATATGCTGAACTTGGGAGTTCCCCCAGTTCAGTTCTCTCTCTGTCTCTGTATCTCTCTCTCGCTCTCTGTAAAAAAAAACAATAAAAAAAAGTAAACATTTCTAGTCCCCGACCCCACTCTGCAGAGATAACCAGTGTTGATGTTTCATGAGTTCTTCCTGTAAGGTGTGTGTGTACGTGTGCATGCGCGCGCACCCGTACATGCATGTGTATGCATTTGTATGAATATTTGAGTATGTAGGTGGATATGTAGTCTTCCCCATAAATAAAATTATACATTTTGTACTGTAGTATATTTTTTAATGCATTTGGGGTATTTTCTAGGTAGGCACACAAAGAACAATCTCATTTTTAAAAAAAATTATTGAGTAGCATTTCATCCTAGGAGGGTATCATAATACATACATATTCTTAACAATGATTAATAGATAGTAGGTAATATAGTTATTATTGCCACACCTGAGTTTTCTGTGATATTTATTTAAATGTGGTATCATTGGGTGGTGATACATATATCTTCAACTGAACTAGGTATTACTCAACTGATATCTCAAGTGGCCATACTAATTTACGTCTCCTTTGGTAGTGTTAGAGATTTCGTTCTATGCATCATTGTACTGTTAGACATTTTGATCTTTGCCAGTTTGGTGCATCTGAAATGGAATCTCATTATTGGAATTAGAATGTCCCTGATCAATCATCTTTTCACACCCTTACAGAATCAGGTGTTGTTCTTTAAATTAACTGTTTTCTCTGTAACCAAACACCTTTCTGAATCTTTTAGGTTTTAATGATTATGTCAGTGAAGTTACTTTAGTTACGTTATGTCAGTTGGTTCTCTGAATATTCTAGACATATGATCATGATATAAAAGTAATGGTCAATTTATTTTCTCCTTTCCACCATTTACATCTTTTAATTTATTCAGAGCCCATCTAGTCATGTGGGCTAGTGCTTCCAGCACAGTGTTGAATAGTGATGGCTGAGCACCTGCACCTTTCTTGACTGTCTAATGAAACTGCCACTGCTATACTGTTATGCATGATGCTTGGCATGGCTTTTGGTTGACATGCATTCCTTTTTTTTTTTAAAGGTTTATTTTTATTGGTTTTTGACAGACAGAGAGAGACAGAGAGAAGGGGGAGGGCCCAGAGCAGTCTCCATAGTTTACAGCATTAGTTTTCCACATAGTTTCACTCCACAGCTGGGTGTGGGGCTGTGCAGGGCAGGAACTGGGCCGGGAGCCTCCTGCATAGGCCCCGGCAAGAACTGAACTGGGGGCACACTCCAGTTCAGCATATGGGTCCGCATGGGTCGGAGCCAGGATACGATCCCTGGTCTCCGGGGCTGCAAAGCGAGTGCTCAACCCACTGAGCCATCCCAGCTTCCCCGACATGCATTCTTTTTATCATGTGAAGGAAATGTTTTTTAACTAAAGGCTTTTATCAAGAATGATTGTTAATGGGGAAGCCGGGATGGCTCAGTGGGTTGAGTGCTCACTTTGCAGCGCCGGGGACCGGGGATTGAATCCCGGCCCCGGCCCATGCGGAACCATATGCTGAACTGGGAGCTCCCCCAGTTCAGTTCTCTCTCTGTCTCTGTCACTGTATCTCTCTCTCTCTCTGTCAAAAAGTAAGAATGATTGTTAATAAGAAGAGATGAAATACAGCAATTCATGAGAACATGGATGGACCTTGAAAACATCTTATTAAGCAAAATAAGTCAGAGCGAAAGAGTCAAGAAACATATGACCTCACTTACAGGTGGAATATAAAACTGAAAGGAGGGGAAGCTGGGATGGCTCAGTGGGTTAAGCGCTCACTTTGCAGCGCCAGGGATCGAGGATCGAATCCCGGCCCCGGCCCATGCGGACCCATGTGCTGAACTGGGGAGTTCCCCAGTTCAGGTCTCTCTCTGTCTCTGTATCTCTCTCTCTCTCTCTCTCTGTCAAAAAATTAATAAAAATAAATAAATAAAATAAAATAAAAAACTGAAAGGAACAAAGAAACAAAGACTCATAGACACAGTCAATAGTTTAGTGGTCACCTGAGGGTAAGGGGGGAAGTGGGGGGGAGAGATGGGTGGGGGGGAGTAGGGAGGGGGAATCAAACATACGGTGATGGAAAGTGAGCTGATTCTGGGTGGTGAGCACGTAATGCGATATGTAGACAATGTAATGTAGAATTGTACACCTGGAAACAACGTAATTGTTATCAATGTCACCCCAATAAATTTAACAACAATAAAAAAGGAATGATTGTTATCAAATGCCTTCCTGTCACAAAGATAAGCTTTTTTTTTACCCTTTGACCTAGTATTATGGTTTATAATTTGAATCTTTGATGTGGCAGGACTAGAAATAGGTGCATCTGTAACTGGTTGCTTTGGGAGAGCAGCAGAGATCCTCTTATACAAATGAACAGTTCCTTCCCTAAGGAAATGTCTTGATGGCACATTTTGTAATGAAAGACCTTTAAACTGAATAAAATTTGAGGCAAAAGGTAACTAAATTTGTTGTTCATCATAAGTTAACAGGATTTTTTTTGTTTTCCTTGGGCTGCTTGATGCTTGAGAGGAAAGAGTTTGAGGGAATTTTTGCACTTGGAAGGAAAGCAAAGCAGGGCCCAGGAGCCCCATGAAGAGGGGTGGGGAGAGCTTAGCATGACCACGCTGCCTGGAGGGGTGCCCAGCTGGGCAGGTAGAGGCATTTGGCTTACCCATGTTCCAGTCCTTCACACGCAGCACTTCAGGAAGTGAGATGCCTGTGGGAGGAGTCTCATTGTACCTTTTGATGCTTTCATTTGTGTTTTCTTTACCACTAATGGACTTAAGCATCTTCTCATTTGTTTGTCTATTTGCATTTCTCCTTAATTGACAAGTAATGTCTTGTTTCCTTCTAGTACGTTTATAGTTTTATTTTATTTTTTTAGTTTAGATCAAGTTTAGATCACAGCCTGAGAGCTGCATGTGGCCCAACACAAATTCATAAACTTTCTTAAAACGTGAGATTTTGTGTGTGTGATTTTTTTTTTTAAGCCCTTCAGCTATCATTATTAGTATGTTTTATGTGTGGCTCAAGACAATTCTTCCAATGTGGCCCAGGGAAGCCAAAAGGTTGTAGACACTGCTGGTTTAGATTTTTAAGCTATTAGCAGTTTATTTACATCTTTATTTTGAAGTAGGGATCGAACTTTATTTTTATTCAAATGTCTAAACAGTTGTACCAAAACTTTCTGTTTACTGAGTTAAAATAACATATATAATACCCTGAACAAAGGGTTGAAATCTATATAGGGTAAATTAATTAATTCTTATTTATTTATTTATTTATTTTATTGCTTTTGACACAGAAGACAGACAGAGGGAGACAGAGGAAGGCAGAGAAGGGGGAGGGCCCAGAGCAGTCTCCATAGTTTCACGTCATTAGTTTTCTACATAGTTTCATGCCACAGGTGGGCATGGAGCTGCACAGGGCAGGAACTGGGCCGTGGACCTCCAGCATGGGAAGCACACTTGGGGCAGGATTCGAACCGGGGGCCTCCCACATAGAAGGCTCACCCTGGTCAGAACTGAACGGGGGGTTGCACGGGCCAGGGCCTATATTCAATCCTTGGACCCTGGAGCTGCAAGATGTGTGCTCCACCCACTGAGCCATCCTGGCTTCCCCTAATTTATTCTTCACTTTAATGATAGAATGACTATTGCATGTTTGTGTAATAAAAAGTTGGCATGAGTAGTAGAATAATTAAATCTCATTAGTACCATGTTTGAGTTATTCCACATCAGCTCTCTGATGGGTCTTTCCCTTTACTGACTGTGGCTTGAGCTCTGTCTTGGTTCATCAGTATGTTCTGGGCCTGAACACTGCAGGTCCTGTTGGAACTCAGATGTGCAGCAGGTACAAGTTCCCCCGTTTTCTCCATCTCAGCCACACTGACTTCCTGGATGTTTCTCACAGAGTTGGATTGTGTTCCTGACTGGTGGCCTTTGCATCAGTACTCTTACAGCCTGGGAAACCCTTCTCTTGATTAATCACAGAGCTCAGTCTGCTTAAATGTCTCCTCCTCAGAGAGGTCTTTCCAGTTCCTTTATGTGAAATAGAAACTTATGTCATTCTGTGTCCCCATAGCTTACTTATTTTTCTTCATAGCACTTATTTATTTTTTGTGTATTCATCTCTTTATCCCATTAAAGAGCGTTCCATAGAGTGGTGACTGAGATTTGTAAATTGGATTTTACTGATACCATATTTGTTATAAATGCCAGTCAGCAAGGGCTTAATGAGCAGAGTGCCATAGTATTTACAGGCACAAAGAAGTGTTCTTCATACTAGATTTAAACGAGATGCATGATGGACAACTTAAAGAATAATCATTGGTGCCCACTGGCTGCTGCCACCAAGGGGCGGGGAGTGTCACAGGGCAAGTTTCTTTCCTCACCTCAGAAATTGCAGTTCTGCAGGAAGGGAGTGAAGGTGGTATTCTTACTCAGACCCCAATCCCCCAGCCTGGCCCACACAGCTGCTCACACGGTACTCCCGTGCTGGGAAGGTGCATCCAGCCAGCTCCTGTGTACCAGCACTTTACATGGCTCAGGGGCCAATGTTGGGCTCCAAGGAAATTGGGAAGGAGGGGTGGTGGGCAGGCAGTAACTGCAGAAGTATCAATATGTTTGTTACGTACCCTTGTTCAGATAACTGTCACGCTGGTCTTGTAACAGCTTATGAAGTTCAAATTATCATGCACATTTTATAGATGAGGGCACAAAAGATGTGTGACTTGCCCACAGTCATAAAATAAGCCATAGTGGGGCCCAGGAGCCACCCAGGTCTTCTGGTTCTACATAAACTGCCTCTCTGTCCCTCTGCCATCAACATGGGCGTGTCATCTGTCTGTGTGGTTAGATGACAGTTGTATGTGGAGCTGCCCATGAGAGGTGCATCCAGGCTTCTCGTGTGGTTACACCCTGAGTGCCCTGTGCTGTCCTGGTGTTCGTTACCAGTGTTTGTAGTGTTCCATTGAAAAGCAGCTGATGTGTTTGTCTCTTTGAAGGTGGTGCCCACCTACTTAAATGGTTAAGGAAGGCACTCCTTGTGGAACAGTTGAGAAAAACTAATGAATAAAGCTTTATCTGCATTGAGAAATTGGTCACTTGTTTTGGGGCCTCATCTGAAAAATGAAGAAGTTGAACTGGATGATCTCAGGGCCCTTTGTTCTTCCTTTCTGCAACTATGTCCTATGTCCTTGATCTGAAGTTTCAAAGCCACCATATTAATTGGTAACCATTTCCCAGAACCCATTCAGTAGGGGCTGTACAGTATTGGCATTTGTCCCCTGACTCCCATCTAGTGTCACCACAAACCCAGGATTGGCTTTGGCTCTTAACATGTGGCTGTGACCACAGACAACACCTTTGACTTTGGGTGACTGAGTCCTATTGTGTTTCTAATTGCTGTGTTTGATTCCTAGGTTCTTCAGCTAACTACAAGCAAGAGAAGTAAGACTGCGGGAGTTTTCCATCATTACTTGGTGTGGAGTGGGGACTTTTTGAGAAGAAAGAACTCCCTGAGGCAGACAGTGTCATAGTTGCCTGCTTGAAAAAGGGGCTGGAAGTCCCCAGCCCTGGTCATGGCCCCCTCTTGACACTGCTGAAACTTGTTTTCACAGGTGCTGTTTTCTGTTTCACATTTTCATACACAGAGTAAGGGAAAGTGTAGCTACTGACAAGTAGAAAAATGCTTTTTTCTTTTTCCAGGCCGTTTCTTGTGTGTGTGTGTGTGTGTTTTGTTTTGTTTTGTTTTGTTTTTAATGGAATTAGTCCTTGGCTTTTCTCCCAGTCCCAACCCCCTTTCCAGCTGCTAATGTCCTTGAGTAAATACAAATAGAGATTGCTGTGTTTATTTTATAGGGTTTTCTGTTTTGAAGAGGGAGAATTATGTTACAAATGTTTTTGTTGTAAAGAAATAAAACACTTCCTTGTCCTTGCAAGATCCAGTATAAATTAATTGTGTGAATTCATCTAAACTTGTAAATTCAGTAGGTGGGAGAGAGGGACAGCCATTCTTTAAGACCAATTGGGTCAGCAAGAAGGGTTACTGGGTTTGTTTTCTAGAACCAGAGCACTTCTTTTCTATTTACCGAATAATGAAATGCTTGTGCATTTACATTGGGTTCCCTTGAAACCTGCTCTCTTCTGTAGGGAGTTGTTTTGAGACAGTTAATTGGAAACTGCCGAGCCCCAGGGCTTCCTGTGACACCTCTCTGGCCTGGGGCCTGACTCCAGGAGGACAGCCATGGGGCCTTCCCTGTTTGGCACACCCTCCTCCTGGGCTGGCCCCACACCCCTGTGCATCACCTCTGCTTCTGCCCCTGTGCCTGCTGTCCACCCTACAGCTGTGCGTCCCATCAGCAGCTCAACTGCCCACCTTTCCCACAGCACTCATACTGCCCTTGGATCCTTTTGTCAGCCCCATTGCCCTCCCTCTTTACCATCCCTACACCCTTACCTTTCTTCCTGGCTAACCTTCAAGGGTGTTGTCTCCACTCACTCATTGCCCATTATTTCTCAGCCTGCTGCATTCCCACCATCTCACCCTGACCCCTCGGCAGTCTAATCCAGCAGGCATTTATTTCTCTGCCTTCACTGTACTTGATTTTCTTGCACTTTGAAGCTTCCTCCTTTCTGGGACACTATCTTCCCTGAATTTCAAACCTTCCACACTTGTGGATTTCCTCCCATTCCTTGGACCACCTTTTGGTTTCATTCACTCTTCTCATTGCTTCCTACCCTTCACCCTTCAAAAAACACGTTAGAGCATTTTTTACATAATTCAGACAATCAAGGGCTGAGGTTTTGACAAGTGACCCAACCAGACCACAGACCTTTCTGGAGGGCGGGGCACCTGGCTTGTGCCCCCACTTCCTGCACTTCCCTTTCTGACAGGATCTGCTTAGAGAGCAGAAACCAAGTCCTGAAGCTGGCTGGGCCCTGCCTCTCTGCCTGGTGAAGGAGGAGAGTGGTGCTGCCTGAGACCAGGATGCTAAGAGGCCTGCCCCTCCCAGGTGCATCCTTCAACCTGCATTGCTGGAATGGTAGCCTCAGAACAGTGGGTGTCTTTACAGAGGCCATGAGGACCTTGCCAGTGGTTCCCACATATGTGCCTCCAGACCGCCTGACCAGGGCCTGGGTTCACGCAGGGTTAGTTAGATGTCCCTCAGTTCCTCTAGATTCCAGGAGGACTCAGACCAGAACTATCTCCTTATCCCACACCCCATCCAGTCTGCTCTGCCAAGCCCTGTTCCCGCAGCCGGCAAGGTTCTTCACCCAACTCCTCTCTGTCCTCAGGTGCCGCTCTGGTGTCTTTACCCTTAGCCTTCACTGACTTTTCTGCCTCAGTTCTTGTCACTTGACTCATGTGCTGAGCCTTGCTTCCACCCCCACAACACTGATGCACACATACATGTGCCATGCAGACACACATGTGCACACAGGACCCCCCAGTTTTGGGAGCTGACCCATCACTGCGCACCCTCTGTTCAACCTCCTTTACAGGCCTTATATCGGAGAAGAGTTGCTGATAGAACTTCAGCAGAGGAGTATCAGCAGGTTGGTATTTCTCGATTGCTCCAGGGTAAAAGCTTTTGGGAAGGCAGTTTGAAAGTATTAGTGGGGAAGCCGGGATGGCTAAGCGCTCACTTTGCAGCGCCAGGGACCAAGGATCGAATCCTGGCCCCGGCCCGTGCGGAACCATATGCTGAACTTGGAGCTCCTCCAGTTCAGTTCTCTCTCTGTCTCTGTATCTATGTATCTTTCTCTCTCTGTCAAAAATAAATATTTTTTTTAAAGTATTAAAAGTTTAAGAATATACACTCTGAACCTAGCAGTCTCACTTGTAGGATTCTATACTTCAAAAACATTTATACTTATGGACTAAAAGGCTTGCACCATTGTTGATGACATGATAGAATTGGAAACTAAGTCCTTCAAAGGGTAGTGGTGAGAAGTCACAGTACAGCTACCCTGGGGACATGTGGTAGCTTTTAAAGTTTGAGATAGAGGGAAAGCCCGGATGGCTCAGTGGGTTAAGCACTCACTTTGCAGCCCCGGGAATGAGGATTGAATCCCAGCCCCCTGCCCGTGTGGACCCATATGCTGAACTGGGGAGTGCCCCCAGTTTGGTTCTCACCGGGGTGAGACCCTGGCCCAGTTCCTGCCCTGTACAGCCCTGCGCCCACCTGTGGAATGAAACTATGTGGAAAAACAAATGACGTACAACTATGGAGACTGTTCTGGGCCCTCCCCCTTCTCTCTGTCTCTGTCTCTGTATCTCTCTCTGTCAAAAACAATAAAAATAAATTTTTAAATTTTGAGATAGAACCTCGACAATAATACATGTAGTCTGAAGACATTGATGTGTATAAATGAAGGACTGGAAGAATGTGCTCCAACCTTAACACTGGCCACTTCTGGTGAGCCCAGTGTGGGAGATAAAGGAGGCTTCCATGTTTTGTTCTGAGGGCTTCTATATGGTTTAAGGTGTTTCTGTGTGTGATTAGTGTAATCAAAAGCTGAGAGGGTAGCTGGCTGCAGTGTAAACTGGAGGCGGAATTGGAGGGGCAGCTGGGCCTGGGCCTGGGCCTGGGGCTGGGCCTGGAGGAGGACAGGCAGCATGCACAGGAGCACTTTGACAAGACCAGCTGGCTGCTCGTAACCCACCACACGTGTACGCGTGGACAGTGTCTTCTGTTTCTGCCAGAGACCTGGGGCCCCTGAAGAACAAGGAAGACTGCTTGTTTATTGATGATCCCTCAAAAAGAACTTCCGAAAGGGCTCCCCACTCAGTGGGCAGCATGTGGCAAGGAAGGTGGCTTTCAGGTGGCACTGGCCTCATCTAGCCATATCACACAGTCAGTTCTCCATAAATCACTTTTCACCTGAAGTGGGTTCTGGGGTTTATGGCCGCTTTTTAACCTCAGGTGCAGAGAATAGAGTTAACTGTGCTCCTTAGTCATGGTACATTATCACCACTAAGCCGTGCAAGGCCCTCCTATTTTATTCACTTATTGTCCGTATCCCCTTATCCCCTCCCGTCTTTGTCTTTGAATTCATTCCTGCAAAATGTGTGTCATGAGGTTTATGAAGCAGCCTCCCGATGCCTCTTGGGCAAGTGTGGTGTCAGTGCCATCTGTGGGGCTGGCCGCGCCTCACAGTGTCACTTAAGTTCATTCATGAGGGGTGGCACCTGCATTTCCCAAGGAAGGAAAAAGCTAACTTAGGCTAAAACTCTTGGGGAAGCCGGGATGGCTCAGTAGGTTGGGTGCTTGCTTTGCAGCGCCGGGGACCAGGGATCAAATCCCGGCCCTGGCCCATGCGGACCCATGTGGTAAACTGGGGAGTTCCTCCAGTTCAGTTCTCTCTCTCTCTCTCTCTCTCTCTCTCTCTCTCTCTCTCTCTCTCTCTCTTTCTCTCTCTCTCCTCTGTCAAAATAAAAATATATATATTTAAAAAGAAACGGACTCTCTGAAGGGCTTCCGCTCCCGCCCCACACAGCCATGGTACTCAGCTCCTCTGCGACCCTTGCTTTTCTTACTCCCAACTCTCCTTGGAATCTACCAGCAGCACCAACAACTTCCTCATTTGAGAGAAGGTGGCTGGGCCCAGGGTAAGGAAGGATTGCCCCAGGTTCCATAGCCAGAGCTGAGCTAGGACTCAGTTTGAACTTGGAACATGGCCCATTCTACTAAGTTGTCAAGGACCTCTCCCCTGTCTCTCCATGGAAGGCAGTGATTGTCTTCTGAAAGAGGATTTGAGCTCTTTTTCCCTCCCCACAGGGGCCAGAAGGCCCTGGCTGACTTCTTCAGAGCAAACTGGGCAGTAGGTGGCGACACAACCCACTTTATACTTTCTGGGCAAGCCAGGGGACCCCAGAGAAACTGGCTGTGCTGTGCCGCAGCAAGGGATGACCTGGGCTTGTGGGCTCTCTTCCCTCTCGGTGCGACTGCTTAACATGGTCATTCAGCAGACTGATCTGTGCTGGGTGTTGAGACCCAGCTCCAAGAGTTGAGCCCTTGTACTCAAGAACAAAGCAGTGTGCTCAGTCCCAAGCGCAGATTTAGTGAGCAGTGTTGTAACAAGGGAGCCTGAAGCATCTGCTCCAGGCTGAGAGCTGCTGGAGCCAAGTCCTGGAGCATGACCCTGCCTGGCATTTGAGAAAATGTCTTCAAGTGGAGGGCATGTGGGCAGATAGCACCAGACCCCAGAAGGCTGTGTGTTTCAGGCTGAGGACTCAGACATTGCTCTCAGCTGTGGGACACCCTGAAGGCTTTTCTTCCCCATGTGAAAACCAGTCGTGAAAGATTCCTGTCCTCTCAAGTTCAAGAGCCAGGCTGGCTGCAGAGAAAGGCTTTGCTCTTCCCTTGGCTCATTCTCTCTCCCGACCTGGTTAAGAAGCTTACCTTGACCTCTCTCCTCACTTTGGTCAACTCAGTCATGATAGTGACCGTAATGCTCAGTAGTTGAACTTCATCCAAAGCATCGTTTAAGCAAAAACGCTTGTGTATGTCTGCACACACACTCGTTTTTGGCCCAGGAGGCACACATTCTAGAAAGAGAAATGTCAGCAGATAGATATGATATAAATATTGTAATAAACCAAGAAATGTTTTCTTATATGATATCTGTACTCATAATCATGGGAAGACTTTAGTCAAATCTCCTGTCTTCCATCATCCTGCTCCCTTTTCCTTCCCTCCTGCTGAGCTGCACTTATAAAAAGGAGAAGCATTTATACCCAGAAAATTCACCATCCCAAAAGGGAAGGGACTTGGGAGGTGAGTGGACTGACTGCTCTTTGAGAAATTACCAGAAAACAGCAGCATCAGGAGACAGATTCCAGACAAGTGGTTATTTTGGAAAAGGGGCCACATGGCCCAGAAAGAGCCCCAAACTTCCTCCTGCCAAGAGACTGGGAGGTCCCTGCCGTGGCCTGATGGGGGCCACGCCAGGAGGAGGCGCTCCGCCTGCCATGGGCGTCACTGGCTGAATCTGAATCCAGTTTCTGATGCAAAACCTCATTGGTTTCTAAGAACTTTTTGAGGTGTTACTAAATTATGAGATAAGCAGGTGAGGATATGCTGGAGTCATCATCTGTTCTTGAAGGATAGGGCTGCTAAACACATTTGTGTTGGTCTGGTCTGGTCTGGTTTGTATTGGAAGAACTCCTATGTAGTTACCAAGACCCACACACATACAGTGCACCTCTACTCTCCTCCCAGGGAAAGTGAGTCATTTTCCTCAGCTGCTGCTCCTGTCCCCCCCGACCAGGCCTCTGAGCTGTCCTCCCTCCTCCTACCCAGCCTCATCCTGTCCTCAACAAGGCTGAGGGTTTTGCCTCCAGATGTCCCTTGAATTACACGCCCTGCCCCAACCCCTCATTGTGCTGCCCTGCCTGCATCAGACACTAAGGACTTCTCACCTTGACCATGGCCACGCCTTCCCAGCAGGCCTCCCCGGTCCTAGTCTGGGTTCCACCAGCCCTCCTCCACCAGCCAGCCCTGTCCTGCCCTGGGGTAAGTGGTTCTGTAGCTCCCGGTAGCCTTTAAGATAAAGTTCAAACTCCCTAATTTAGCACAGAAGGCCTGGCCCCTCTCCAGCCTCTCTGCCAGGCTCCCTGCCTTCCAGCCACACTGAGCCACTTGCAGTTCCTAAGTGTTCACACCATTCCACACCTCTGTGCCTCAGGCGCGGCCCTCGGGCTACATCTCCACTCCTTTTCCAAAGCTTACCTTAAACAAGATCCTCAGAGGAAGTCCCTGAGGCCAGGACACAAGACATGTGTCCCCAAGTGGCTGTCAGCTGCCCAAACAAGCATGGAAAAGGAGTCACTCAGCACAAAAGTGAATTTCTGTCTCTAACCCAGCAAACAGACTCACAGAAGCTTTCTTCTTCACTTGGTGCTAAAATTGGTTTTCTTGTGTGTTTTTTTTTTTTAATATATTATTTATTTATTTATTTATTTATTGACAGAGAGAGAGAGAGAAAGAGAGAGAGAGAGAGAACTGAACTGGGGGAGCTCCCAATTCAGCATATGGTTCTGCACGGGCCGGGGCCGGGATTCGATCCTCGGTCCTCAGGTCCTCAAAGCGAGTGCTTTACCCACTGAGCCATCCTGGCTTCCCCTTTCTTGTGTTTTTAAAAACAATTTTAATTATTTTTTTTAACATTTATTTTATTGTTTGAAAGTGAGAGAGAGAAGGGGGAGGGCCCAGAGCAGTCACCATAGTTGCACATCATTAGTTGTGACATGGTTTCATTCCACACAGGTGGATGTGGGGCCACAGGGGGTGGGAACTGAACTGGGGGCCTCCCACATGGGAGGCAAGAACCTTCATCACCATCCCAGAGGTTGCCAGTTGCTCCACAGTTCAGCATATGAATTTACACAGGTGGGCCCGGGATTCGATCCCCAGACCTCATGGTTACAAGGCAGGCGCTCAATCTGTTGAGCTATTCCAGCATCCCCATTTTAATTTCTTTACATAAAGAAATCACACATATATGGTAGTTAAAAAAACGCATGCATAAACCTGGAGAGACGGAAAAACACTTAGCTTAAGCTCCACTTCTTCCAGGCAGCCTTCCCTGACCACCCTGACATAGCTGCCTCTGAGAGGCCCAGGCCCCTGCTTGGCGTTACAGCACAGTGATGGGATGGTCTGGGCTGCCTTTCCCAGGACTGAGCTCCTTGAGGGCAGGGACAGTGTCTCAGCTGCCTCTGGTTCTTCAGTCCCCAGCACAGTCAGACAGGAGCCCACTTTGCTGAAGAAATAAATGGGTCTCACTTATGAGGTATGTCCACACATTTCACAAAATTCTACGGGCAAGTCAGAAAAGTAATGCAGATGGGGTGGCTTAGGTCTGCGCGGGTGTGCTGTCAGGAAACCTGGCTCAAAGACCCTTGGTGCAAAAAAAGAATCCTTGGGTGACTGAGCTCAGCATGAGCCGTGGGCTGCAGTGACTGCTACAAAGGGCCAGGCGAGTGCTGGTGGGGCAGGCTTGGGGACAGCATCCATCAAGGCAGGTGGGGACCCATGGTTTGTGTGAGTTCACACCCCAGCCACAGGACCTCAAGCAGCTCTCAGGCTACAGACCTGAGGATGGTCCCTGACCCAGAGAAGGGTCAAGGGCACTTGGATGATGTGCTCAGTGCCTCGCTTCTCTGACTTAATGATGGGGCTACCTCCCCCCATGTTGGCTGTGAAAGTCAAATCTGGCCAGGAGATCCCTAGGGGACACAGCAGCAGCAACTAGTTTCCAACTGAGTTGTGAATAGTTAACTATCAGAAAACTTGGAGTTGACTGGGAGGACTGAAGACCACTGTGATGTCAGCCACCTCTTCTCATGGTCCCACCCCTGCAGTATTCTAACTTGACTCCCCAGCCCAGGGGTCACTCCCCGGGGCGCTGTCACACTGTGCCTCTTTGTTAGGGCTATGCACCTCCAACTCCACTTCTCATGCACCCCTGCAAGGGGCCTGGCCGCACACGCACCCCACCCCCAGGGCACTAGGAGGCCCACTTCTCTCACCACACTTGGCATTTACAGTGTAAAGCAGACGCCTAGGTGGGCTGGCCCCTCTGGCCACAGCCGATAGCCACCAGCCATCAATAGCACAGTGTCCCTAGGCACACAAAGAGCCTTACTCAGGCTCTGTGGAATGGACTTGAAAATCACCAAGGTGCATTTCCAACCTCAGAATTACTCAGCAGCCCTTTCCTGCGTCACTGGTTCCTCTTTTGAATTCATGAGGAGGTCCTTCCTAACCTTGCCCTTGATTCTTGAGCCCCTTTTCCTTCCAAGCACCCCCTACTCCTCTCTCCAGGCACAGTGGCCTGGCATCCTCTGCCACAGAGAAAATAGAGGCCACTAAGCACGAATGAGTCTCTCCTTTCCCCTCACCCCTCCTCTTCTATACTTTGCCCACCTTGCCTCCTCCCCTGGGCCCTTGGGGTATAAGTGTCCATTCCTTGCTGCTTTCTGTAGAATTGATCCTGACCCCAACCAGCTCACCAGCCATCTTCTGTCCATGACATTAGTTTCTTCCCTTCTGCCTCCCAACATGGCCCGTCTCTCCTTCCTGATAGAACACTCCTTCAACCTTGTTTCTCTTTTGACAGACAGAGACAGAGACAGAGACAAAAAGAGACAGAGAGCAGGGGGAGGGCCCAGAACAGTCTCCATAGTTGTAGGTCATCAGTTTTCAAGACATGGTTTCATTCCACACAGGTGGGTGGGACCACTCAGGGCCAGAACTGGGCTGGGGGCCTCCTGTGTGGGAGGTGCGCACCCTGAAGCCAGTGGCCTAATGAGGGTGGGGGTGGGGGCAGAAGTGAACGGGGGACCTCCTGCATGGGAAGCACATCCCAGCCCCAAACAGGCCAGGGCTGGGATTCAATCCTTGGTCCCCGGGGCTCCAAAGTGAGCACCTAACCTGCTAAGCCATCCTGACTTCCCCAAGACCCTTTTTATTTTATTTCATTTATTTATTTCTTGAAAATGGAATCCATTCAACAAGTCCTTTCCCCTCACCCTATTCCTAGTCCCTACTCATGTTGGCAGTTTCCTAGTTACTCGTATCCTACCAGGAGAGTGAATTTTTATAAGATGAGATCATCATATCTTCTTCCTCATTAAAAAAACTTCAGGGGAAGCCGGGATGATTCAGTGGGTTAGGCGCTCACTTTGCAGCCCTGGGGACCAAGAATCAAATCCCGGCCCCCGGCCCGTGTGGACCCATATGCTGAACTGGGGAGTGCCCCCAGTTCAGTTCTCACCGGGGCGAGACCCCGGCCCAGTTCCTGCCCTGTGCAGCCCCGCACCCACCTGTGGAATGAAACTATGTGGAAAAACCAATGATGTGCAACTATGGAGACTGTTCTGGGTCCTCCCCCTTCTCTCTGTCTCTGCATGTCTCTCTCTTTCCCTCTCTCTGTGTCAAATACAATAAAAATAAATCTTTAAAAAAATTTAGATATAATTCACATACCATATTGCACATGCATATTCTGGATATTTCGTATAAGTATATTTGTCCTTTTGTGTCTGGCTTCTTTCACTTAGTATGTTCTTCCATGTTGTAGCATGTATCAGTTGCTTCATTCCTTTTTATGACTGAATAACATGGATGTACGACATTTTGTCTATCCATTCATCAGTTGATATGTGATTTGTTTCCACCTTTTGGCTATTATGGATAATGCTACTATAAATATCCTGTATATTTTTGCGTGAACACATGTTTTCAATTCTTTGGGGTATATACCAAAGAAGTGACTATCCAGTGAGCACCTTCCTTCTAGAACAAAGTCTTCTGCCCATGAAACTCAGAGTCTTTGCCACTTAGGAACATTCTTCCTTAAAATTGCTAGGTCGTATAGTAATTCCATGTGGAATTTTTTGAGGAACAGTCATATTGTTTTCCACAGCAGCTTCACCATTTTACATTCCCACCAGCCATGTAGAAGTGTTCTGATTTTTCCACATCCTACTAACACTTATTTTCTCTTTTTTTGAAATGATAGCCATCCTTGTGTGTGAAATGGTAGCTCATTGTGGTTTTGATTTGCATTTTCCTAATGACAATTGAAGTCAAGCATCTTTTCATGTACTTGTTGGCCATTTGTATACCTTGTTTAAAGAAATGTCTATTTAGAGCTCTTTACCATTTTTCATATGGGCCATTTGTCTTTTTATTGTGGAGTTGTAAGAGTTCTTTTTATATTCTGGAACAAATCCCATATCAGATTTATGATTTACAAAAAATGTTCTCTCATTCTGTAGATTGCCTTTTTACTTTTTCAGTGTTGTCCTTTGAAGCACAAAAGTTTTGCTGCAGTCCAAAATTACCTATCTTTTTTGTTGTTGCTTATACTATTGGTGTCACATATAAGAAATCATTGCCAAATCCAAGGTCATGAAGATTTACTCCTATGTTTTCTTTTAAGAATTTTATGGCTTTAGAATTATATTTAGGTTGTCGGTCTATTCTGAGTTAATTTTTGTATATGGTATGAAGTAAGAGTCCAGCTACATTCTTTTGCGTGTGGATATCCAGTTTCCTAGCACTATTTATAGAACAGACTATTCAAGACCCATTGAATGGTCTTGGCACCCTTGTCAAAAATCAGTTGATCATACATGTATGGATTTATTTCTGGACTCTCAATTCTATTTCACTAATGTGTCTACCCTTATGCCACCACCATACACTCTTGATTACTATAGCCTTACAGTAAGTTTTATAATCAGAAATTGTGAATTCTTCAACTTTGTATTCAATTTTGTTTTAGCTATTCTAGGTTCCTTACATTTCTTTCTTTTTTTAATTTTATTTTTTTTTAAGATTTATTTTATTGTTTTTGATAGAGACAGAGAAAGACAGAGACAGAGAGACAGAGAGAAGGGGGAGGGCCAGAGCAGTCTTCATAGTTGTAGGTCATCAGTTTTCAACATGGTTTCATTCCACACAGGTGGGCGGGGGCTGCACAGGGCAGGAAGTGGGCTGGGGGCCTCCCCCATGGGATGCACACACACACCCCGTCCCCCTGAGCCAGGGTCCAAACTGGGGGAGGGGCAAGAACCAAACTGGGGGCCTCCTGGCACACCCAATTCAGCATATGTGACTGCACGGGCCAGGGCCAGGATTCGATCCTCAGTCCCAGGTGCTGCAAAGTGAGCGCTTAACCCGCTGAGCCATCCCGGCTTCCCCACATTTCTTTTTAGAAGAGTTTTAGGATCAGCTTGTTGATTTCTTCAAAAAAGTAGTAGTAGGGGGACTTTGGTAGGGATTGATTTGAATCCATAGATCAATTTGGGAAGTATTGCCATTTTTTAAATGCCCGTTATTTATTTATTTATTTATTTATTTATTTATTTATTTATTTATTGTTTTTGACAGAGAGAGAGAGAGATACAGAGACAGAGAGAGAACTGAACTGGGGGAGCTCCCCAGTTCAGCAGATGGGTCTGCACAGGCCGGGGCCAGGATTCGATCCTCGGTCCCCAGGGCTGCAAAGTGAGCACCTAAACCACTGAGCCATCCCGGCTTCCCCTGTATTGCCATTTTAACAATATTAAGTCTGCTAATCCATGAGCATGAATGTCTTTCCATTTAGGTCTTTAATTTCTTTCAGTCATGTGTAGTTTTTAGTGTATTTGCACCTTTTTGTTAAGCCCACATTTGCCAGGCTTTTGACTGAGTTGTCTGCACTTGCTTTCTCAACGTTTCCTCCATCAGTTGCCTCTTGGCCCATGATGTTTCACTCTACAGACACTACTCTTGCCTTGGTTCTCAGCGACCCCTTAGTTGACTGTCCAGTGAGCACCTTCCTTCTGGGAAGTATCTTTTCCCCATAGACTTCTGAGATTGTCACTTATGAACATTCCTTTCTTAAAATTCCTTCTCATGTTGCTTTTACAAACCATTCTCGTTCTGTCTCCTCCGCTGACCCTCCTCCACTTCCCCCTCTCCCTCCCCTTCTCCAAGTCCATTAAATGTTGGGGTTTTGTCCTTGATCATCTTCTCTTCCACATGAATGAGTTCATCTTGGGTAAACTCATTGACTCCCAAAGCCCCAGCCTCCATCTTTATTTGCCCTAGAGCCTCCTGATTCTCTCGCCTCAGCCCCACCCTCTCTGGACCTTCAGGACTGTACCCACAGGGACCTGATACCACTCCTCCCTGGTCTTTCCTCCTAACCTGGGCCTCCTCTCACGTTCCTGGGGTTGGTTATTAAGAACACCCAAGCCAGAAGCAAACCTAGGGATCACTGTGCTCGATTCTCCTCTCTTGCCCTCACTTCCCAAATCTCATCAGTTGTCACATCCTTTGCCCCCTGAAGGCTCCTGTGCATGGGAGCAAGGTGGGCGTGTAGCAACCCAGCCCACAGCATCCGAAGTACAGGTGCCAGATGCTCAATGCAGGCTGCAGTCTCCCAGGAGGAGCAGCAGGGGAGGCAGGGGCACCCTGAGCTGTGAAGGACTGAGGTCAACAGAGGGCGGAGGGCGGAGGGTGGACCAGAACCACACTGCACTGTGGGAAAATGTGAGTGTGGGGTTCAGGAGCAGTCAGTCCCAGCCAAGGTGGGGCGGGGGGTGCAGGACATATGGCTGAGTGTGGTCGGGAGACTAGCTGGGGTCTGAGGTGACTTGGTTGTATGTATTTCATGCACATCCCTTATGCCTTTGTGACCTCAGATACGGCACTTCATAGGGAAGCCTCAGTTTTCTTATCTGACACCTGGATTGTGGTCAGGCTCACCTGTGATCTTGCTTGTGAAAGCCTTTTGTAAATGGTAGAGTGCTAGACAAGCTTAGGGCAGCCCAAGGCCAGAAAGGGAAGCAGCTCATACACTGTGATGTGCTCAGGCACTACTTATCAAGTCTGGTGAGGATATTAGGTGGGACTCTTTCAATTCCAACTGACGGAAACAGAACTTGAAATGGCCCACACCAAAAGAGAATGGATTGGCTGTTGTCATGAGTGATCCCATGGTGTCTCTGTCTACAGCACAGCTGGATCCTGGGGACCCAGGATGATTTTCCTGTTTCTGACTCTGGATTTTACTTTCTCATTTGCCCCTCACCATCTGCATTTCTCAGACCTGTTTCCCTCTTGGGTCCAGGAACCGCAGGGAACCTCAACTTCCCCTGTCCAGGTACCAAGACCCAGAGCTTCACTGCTGGCTTTCACAGGAAAGCTTTGATTGGCTTAATGTGAGTCCATCCCAAGGGGAAGGTGGGTGGTGGCCTCTGATTGGCCAACCAGGTTAATGCCCTTCTCTGCCTTAGGGTGGGAATCAAATGATGAGGAAGAATTAGAAAGGAAGGACCCCTGAGGCCAGGCTGTGGATTGACATAACCTGTCCTACTGTTAGGAGGGAGTCTTGGGACTGAACAGAGGGATTAATCCTCCTGTAAGGGGGTGGGAGGCAATGCCTTGGAAAGGAATGAGGAGGGCATATCTGGACAGTGGCCAGGAATGATGTCTCATAGAGCAGCAGTCCCCAACCTTTTTGGCACCAGAGACCAACCGGTTTTGTGGCAGACAATTATTTCATGGATGGGGGTGGGGTATGGATGGTTTCAGAATGATTTGAGCATATTACATTTATTGTGCACTTTATTTCTATTATTGTTATTATTATTATTACATTATAATATACAGAGTCTGGCAGAAGTAATACCCTCTTTTAAGTTTACCAGCTCATAAAAAAAAAAAAAAAAAAAAAAAGGGCATGACTTCTGCCAGACCCTATATAAATGAAATAATTATACAACTCACTTGCCACTATGAAGCCTGCCAGCGGATGCAGCTTAACTGTCACTTGCCACTCACTTACAGGGTTTTGATATGAGTCTGCAAGCAATTGGTTTATTATGGTCTCTGTGCAGTCAAACCTCTCTACTAATGTTCATCTGTGTTTGCAGCCACTCCCCAGTGCTAGCATCACCGCCTCAGCTCCACCTCACATCAGGCATTAGATTTTCATAAGGAGTGTGTGACCTAGATCCCTCCATGTGCACAGTTCACAATAGGGTTTGTGCTCCTATGAGAATCTAATGCTGCTGCTGATCTGACAGGAGGTGGAGCTCAGGTAGTCATGCCAGCAACAGGGAGTGTCTGTAAATACTGATGAAGCTTCATTCCTAACAGGCATCAGACAGGAGTGGGTCCGTAGCCCTGAGGGTGAGGACCCCTGTCATAAAGGCCCAGGCACCCCACAGTTCCCAAGCTGTCCTTACCTCTCCACAGCCTCTTTCCTAAGCCTCACATGAGTCCTGAGAAGTAGGGAAGGATGTTTTGACTGTATGCATTTTACAGGTGTGGTTGAATGGCTTTCCCAACACAATGGAAGAATTCCCAGTTGGCAAACTACTAGGCTGCCCGTCCTCCAACGGGGATTTCCATGGGGATCCAGCACTGGATGTCCAGAGCAGGGGGCAGGCATGGGCCCTTTCTTTGTCCCAACAACACGTTTGCGGGGTGGACACAGAGGCCTCCAGGAAGACCCAGGCATGGCCTGTGGGAGCCCAGCGCTGGATGGCCCAGGCAGGCTTCATGGAGGAAGCGTCCTTGTGCTTGCTGAGCACCCACGATGCGCTGGGGCCTGGGATGAGGACGAGCGTCCCCAAGGCAGAGGACAGTTCCAGCTGAGGGGTGGCAGGCGCTGGTGTGGGCCCCAGGGCGGGGAGGGGAGGCTCGGCCGGGAAGTCACGCGCGCCCGCGGGCGCTGTTCCCGCGCGGCTCCGGGTCCCCGCTGCCCGCCCGGCGATGTGGGCGCGTCAGCGGAGCGGAAACGGGCGCTGCCAGCGCCGGACGGCGGGACGCGGCCTGGCCGCGCGGCGGCGGCTCCGCAGCTTCTGTTCCGCCCGCGTTTGTGTTGGCAGCGGCCTGCGGCGCGCGGCCGGGCGCGATGAAAGGGCCCTCTGTCTGCGCCCAAGCGGCCCCGCTCGGCTTTCATTCTTAATATAATCTTCACTTCATTTTTAACCGAGCAGAGGTTCTCTTGGAATTTTTCCCCTTCTTCCAAAAATACATGTGCGTGCGTGTGTGTTTGCAAAAGGCCCTTCACGGTGAAGGTCGGGCTTGTCCTGGGGAAGGGAAGTGCGAAACCGAGGCGGATTCAGAGCCAGACAGAAATGCCTTTCTTCCTGTGCAGGGCCTCCCCGGGGCACCGGCTCTGCTGGGGTGTCCCTCGCCCCGCACGCCACCCCGGCCTGTGGGGACAGGATGGGATCCAGGATGAATGGGCAGCTTGTAAACTGAGGTCCGTGGAAAGGGATGGGGTGCTTCCTCGAGGGGTCCCTCAGCCCAGCTGGCCAGGAGCACTGTCATTAGGCGTGGCCAGCCAGGGCTGTCCCCTCAGAAATGAATGGGGAGGAGACAGGACCCCTGGGTCCCACGTTCTGCTTGGGGAGACCATCCTCTGTACTGATGCCCGCGTGTGGGCGTAAAACAGCCTGCAACATGCCTGCCAACTTGTCACCCGCCAGCCAGCCATTCACCTGTCTGAGCAGAGGGCTGTTACACCTAATGCAACTACCATTTGGATGGAGCCCCCACCCCAAGCATCACAGGGCCAGGGCTTTCTGTATGTGTCCTCAGGCCCTGAGAGTTAGGTGTGATTATTCATACGGAAGGGAAAAGGAAGGCTCAGAGAAGTTAAGTAACTTGCTCAGGTCACAGAGCATGAGAGTGCTGGGGCTGCAACTGGGGAACCCTGAGTTCTCCCTTCTGCTTCAGTGGTTGTCAAACTCTGTTCTACAGAGCTTCTGTCTGCTTTGAGGGCCCTGGGAATTGATAACTGATTCTTAAGAAAAAAATAATTTATGTTTATATGTGGACTTCTGTTTTGAGCGATATAGATTACATAACCTGAAACTCATCCTGCTTCAAAACACCTAAGAAAGCTAGGTTGAAACAACACAAAATACAACAAACAAACAAAAACCCTCCACTAAACAAAAAGAAATCTCCAAGCGCCAGAAACGAAGACGGTGAGGAGACCAAGTTGCCGCAGCTGTACTAATTGGAGGAAGTTGGTATGGTGAGTGGCCAGGCAAGAAATGGGAGCAGGTTGTCATGCAACAAAGGTGAGGCCTTAGAGTTAGACCTACCCAAAGTGGGGACTGAAACAGAGATGCCAGAGCCGGGGCTGTCTAGGGCTAGTCCCTCAGTGAAATAATGTGCTAGGAAAAAAGAAAAGAGAGAGAGAGAGACCTTTAAGCACTGAAGGAGAAGAAGGAAATTTGTCTCAACCTCCTGGTGGAATTAAAAAAAAATCCCTCCTGAGAGTTTGTTGCCATGAGTCAGTGCTCACACAAGATTTAGAATCAAATTGTCTCTACCCTAAAACTGAGAGATTAGCGTAAGTATGAGTCCCAGGCTTAGTAATATCTGGGGGGGTACTTAACAGAAACGAACTCAAAACTTGCTCTAAAGAAATACGTCCTCGGCTGAGGCCACACAGGACTCCCACAGATAAAGCCCTGCTGAGCTGTTAGGGCACAGAAACCCCAACCATGATCAGAAGCCTGGAGATACACAGACAGCAGGAGTAAACACCCCAGAACAATCTGATAGAGACTATACAATAAGAATGTTTAAAATTTGGGGAAGCCGGGATGGCTCAGTGGGTTAGGCGCTCACTTTGCAGCCCCGGGGACCGAGGATTAAATCCCGGCCCTGGCCCGTGTGGACCCATATGCTCAACTGGGGAGTGCCCCCAGTTTGGTTCTCACTGGGGTGAGACCCCGGCCCAGTTCCTGCCCTGTGCAGCCCCGCGCCCACCTGTGGAATGAAACTATGTGGAAAAACCAATGATGTGCAACTATGGAGACTGTTCTGGGCCCTCCCCTTCTCTCTGTCTCTGTTTCTGTATCTCTCTGTCAAAACAATAAAAATAAATCTTTTTTTTAAAAATGAATGTTTAAAATTATAATAGGAAGGAGTAAGACACATGAGTCAAAAATGGCACTATGGGGAAAGCCGGGACGGCTCAGCGGGTTGAGCGCTCGCTTTGAGGCCCCGAGGACCGAGGATCGAATCCCGGCTCCGGCCCAGGCAGGACCCACGTGCTGAACTGGGGAGTTCCCACAGTTCGGTTCTCTAGCTGTCTCTGTCTCTGTCTCTCTCTCTATCTGTCAAAAGTAAAATAAAAAAAATAAAAAATAAATAAATATGCACTGAAGATAAAATAATTACTCTCTATAAATATAAAAAGATATATATAAAAAAAAATGGCACTATGAAAAAAAAGTATTTTTTTTTAACTGAACTGGGGGCCTTACTGCATTCGGGAAGCACACCCCAGTTCAGCATGTGGGTCCACCTGGGCCGGAGCCGGGATTCGATCCTCGGTCCCCGGGGCTTCAAAGCGAGTGCTTAACCCACTGAGCTATCCCGGCTTTCCCTACTATGAAAAAAAAGAATAGGCAGATGAGAAAAAAATCAAATAGAACTTCGAATAATAATAGTGTCATTTAGATGAAAAATTCCGTGGGTAAAGCTAAACAGCAAATGATGCATTGCTGAAGAGAAATTTAGTGAACTACATAATTTCTCTCACAGAGAAGTAGAGTTTAATAAAAATAACCATGACAGGAAATATTGTAGATTGCTTGCAAAAATGGTCAAAATTATTTCACTCTGATCCCAGTTTATTCTCTAAACTATATTACCATAGATAGGTCATAAATATAAAAATAATAGTAAATATCACTTTCCTAATTTTATAAAATTCTATTTTTCTCCATGTCATTTTATAGCTGTAGCTCCTACCATCAAGAAGTGGCAGCTAGGGGAAGTCGGGATGGCTCAGTGGGTTAAGCACTCACTTTGCAGCCCTGGGGACCGAGGATCGATCCCGGCCCCGACCCGTGTGGGCCCATGTGCTGAACTGGGAAGTGCCCCCAGTTCAGTTCTCACCGGAGTGAGACCCCGGCCCAGTTCCTGCCCTGTGCAGCTCCACTCCCACCTGTGGAATGAAACTATGTGGAAAAACGAATGATGTGCAACCATGGAGACTGTTCTGGGCCCTCCCCTTTCTCTCTGTCTCTGTCTCGGTATCTCTCTCTCTGTCAAAAACAATAAAAAGAAAAAAAGAAGAAGAAAAAGTGGAGGCTAGAAGGTGCCAGGATGGCTCAACAGGTTGAGCTCTTGCCTTGCAACCACATGGTCTGGGGATCAAATCCCAGCCCCCGCCCGTGCAAGCCCATGTGCTGAACTACAGGGCAGCTGGTAGCCGCTGGGCTGGTGATGAAGGGTCTCCCGAGGTGAAAACCACACAGAGACCCACATCCACCTGTGTGGAATGAAACTATGTTGCAACTAATGATGTGCAACTATGGAGACTGCTCTGGGCCCTAAACCTCTCTCTCTCTCTCTCTCTCTCTCCTCTCATCTTCTAGCAAACAATAAAATAAATATATATTTTTTAATGGAGTCGTCCTGCCCACCCCCTGCCCCACCCCCTTAATCTAGACTGCCTTTGCAGTTTCCTCTGAAGAGTAAAATGTGACATAAGTGATGTTGGTTCTGAGCTTTGGCTTTAGAAATCTTGTGTACTTTCATTCACTCTCTTAAAACTCATAGTGTGGAACCTATGTCATTTTTCCCAACCCATGTCACCCCAATAAATTTAACAATAAAACAAAACACCTCATAGTGAAGTAGCCCAGACTAGTCTGCTGGAGGAAGAGAGACTATGTGGAATGCCATCCCCTCTGAGGCCATCTTACATCAGCCAGCTGTCTCTCACACAGCACATATGCATGAGTGAGCTCAGCCAAGACCAGAACCATCCAATTGCGCCTAGCCCCCACGGGTGATACACAGATTCATGAGCTAAATAAGTGGTTGTTCTTTAAAGCTAGTATATTTTGGAATGATTTGTTATACAGCAAAAGCCCACTGATATAGTGAGAGTAAGAAAATGTAAATAAAATGAGGTCAACATACTTCTAAAAGGAATTCCATGGGTAAAAGATGATGGAAAGGGCATATTCAAAGAGATAATGTCTACAATATTCCAGTTTTTGTGAAAAATGTGAATATTCAGTTTCAAAGAGCACTGATTCCAGATAAGATAAATAAATCTACACCTATATGCATCACTGTGAAATCACTAAACACCATAAATAAGATCTTGAATGCAATCAGAGAGAAAAGACAGATTGTCTTCAAAGATATGACAATTACACTGCCAGTAGATTTGTCAATGGCAACATTAGAAGGCAGAAGACTATCTTGAAGAGTATCTTCCAAATGCTAAGAGAAAATAATAGGGATAAAGAAATAAGTTATCTAAATTATTATTGAAGAGCAAGGGTAAAAAGAGGGTTATTTTTAATAAAGACTAAGAGAGTTTATTTACTACAAACAGAATCTTATAGATTGACTACATATTTATATAGAGATATATAGAGATAACTATCCTATATATCCTTTGTAGCATATGTACATGTGACATATATCTTCTATATGTGATATACTATATTATAACACAGGAGGAAGTGGTGAGAAGAAAGAAGCAATGATAAACAAAAAATACAAATAAAAATGAGTAAACATTGAGTATATCTAATAGTCACAACAATAACCAGGGGATGCTAGCTTAGCAGGTTAAGTACTTGTCTTGCAATCACAAGGTCCAAGGATCAAATCCCAGCTCCAGCCCATGCAGACCCATTTGCTGAACTGCAGCATAGCTGGTAACTACCTGGATGGTGACAAAGGTTCATGCCTGCCTTGTAGGAGACCCCAAGATCATTTCCCACCCCGCATGGCCCCATAATCACCTGTGTGGAATGAAACCATGTCACAACTAAAGATGCACAACTATGAAGACTGCTCTGGGCCCTCCCCCTCCTCTCTCTCTCTCTCTCTCTCTCTCTCTCTCTCTCTCTCTCTCTCTCTCTCTTCCTTTTCTCAATAAAATAAATCTTAAAGAAAAAAAATTTAAAAAAACAATAACCGGGGATGCCGGGATGGCTTAGTGGGTTGAGTGTTTCTGTTGTTGCCCTGGGGGTCCGAGGATTGAGTCCCAGACCTAGCACGTGCAGACCCATATTCTAAACTGGGGCATGTTTCCCATGTGGGAGGTCCCCAGTTTGGTTCCCGCCAGGGGTGTGCTTCCCATATGAGAGGTCTCCAGTCCACAGGGGCATGCTTCCCATGTGGGAGGCCCACCCCCCAGTTCAGTTCCCGCCCTGCACTGCCCCACGTCCACCTGTGGAATGTATGTTGAAACTGATGATGTGTGGCTGTGGAGACTGCTCTGGGCCCTCCCCCTCCTCTCTCTCTCTCTCTCTCTCTCTTTCTCTCTCTCTGTCAAATAAAATAAATCTTTTTAAAAAATGGAGGGTATAAAAAGATGTAGTTGAAGTATTGGACACCAGTAAGTGACTAAGTTCCTTACTTAATCAAAAGACTAGACATACACTGTAGACACTATTAGTTCAAGTAAAGAAGGTAAAATTTTAATCTACAAAGGAAATGAAATAGAATGTATATCTTCCAAAGCAATATACAGAGCAGGCACCAGAGAAAAGAGAAAACAGAAAACTTTATCAAAAAACAAGAGAAAAATAAAATTAAGAAAAAAGAAGATAAATAAATAGCACAATCCAAACATATAATCACAATAAATGGAAATGGGCAAAAATCATAGGTAAAAAGAGGGTGTCAGATTAAATAATTAAGCAAAAGCCAAAGACATAAATATTAGGATACAGAAATATTATAAGTAGTGGAATGGGAAAATTTTATTAGGCAAATTCTAATAAAAAAAATGTGGACATATAAATATTAATCAAAAGGGACTTATGGTTCTGTTTTCAGATAAGATGGTAGATAAGATGGCATAACATACTTCACCCCATCTCTCCCATAAGATAAAGCTATAAAATGTGAACAAATAACATTTGATGAAATAATGGCTGGAAACTTTCCAAATTTAGCAAGAGATATGAACCTACAAATTCAATTCAATAAGCTCAGTGAACTACAAACAGAATAAACAGAAATTTATACCCCGTCATATTGTAATGAAACTGGTGAAAACAAAAGACAAAAACAACAAAAACAACAAAACATCACGAAAGAAGCCAGAGGAAAAACTATTAGAGGAGAACAACAATTCAGATAACTGTGGATTTCTAATTAGAAACCATGAAGCCAGTAGGTAGTGAACAACATTTTAAAGTGTGGAGAGAAAAAAACTGCCAACCTATAATTCTATATCCACTGAGAATATCCCTCAGGAATTAAGGTGAAATGAAGACATTCTCAGATGAAGAAAAACAAAAAGAATTTGTTCCCAGCATAGCTACTTGAAATGAATTCCTAATGAAGGTTTTTTTCAGACAGAAGGGAAATAATACCAGAGGAAACTTGAAATACCAGGATTGACAAAGAAGCAACAGAAAGGGTAAACATCTGGGTAAATACAATACACTATTCTCTTAAGTTTTTAAAGTTTACTGATACAGAGAGAGTAAGAGATATGAATAAAATGATAAGGTCCAACATACATCTAAAAGGAGTTCCATGAGTAAAAGAATAGGCAGATGGTATAGAGAGCATATTTAAAAAGGTAATGTCCACAAAATGTTTGATGGTTAAAAGCAAAAAATTATAATGTTGTTTAATGAGAATTTCAATGTATGTCAATGTACTATATGACAACCCCAATATAATGGGAGAGAGTAAAAGGACGTATATTGTGGTTTCTACATTTCATGAAATGATAAAATATTGATTCTAAGCAGACTTGAAAACTCAAGTATGTATATTGTGCTCCATAGAACAACCAGTAAAAAACTATACAAAATGATATAGTAAAAAACACAATAGTTAAAATAAGATACTAAAAAGCATTCAATTAACCTAAAAGAAGACAAGAAAGGATAAATGAAGAAACAAGAAAAAAGAATCAGAAAATTAACAAAGTGGTAGAGCTAAACCCAAACAGCTCAATATTGACATTAAGTGTAGATAAACACATTAATTAAGAGAGATTGTCAGAAAGGATAAAAGCAAAGACAAAACAAGACTTAACTATATGCTCTCTACAAGAAACTCACTTAAAATATAATGATATAAATATGTTAAAAGTAGAAGAATGGAGGGAAGCCAGGATGGCTCAACGGGTTGAGTGTTCACTTTGCAGCCCTGAGGTCCAAAGATCGAGTCCCAGCCCCAGCCCCAACCCGTGGGGACCCATATGCTGAACTGGGGTGTGCTTCCCATGTAGGGGGAACCCCAGTTCTGTTCTTGCTGGGGCAAGCTTCCATGTAGGAGGCCCCTGGTTCAGCCCCTGGCTCGTGGGGGCGTGACTCCCATGCAGGAGGCCCCCCAGCTGGTTTCCCACCCTGTGCAGCTCCACACACCTGTGTGGAATGAAACTATGTCAACAAAGCTAATGACGTACAACTATGGAGACTACTCTGGGCCCTCCCCCTTCTCTCTGTCTCTGTCAAAAAAAAAGTAGGACAGGAAAAGAGATGTCATGCAGAAAACATTTAAAAGAAAGTGGGAGTGGGTATATTAATTTAAGACAAAGTACTTCAGGCCAAAGAAAATTGCAAGAGAGGAAGCCGGGATGGCTCAGCGGGTTAAGAGCTCGCTTTGCCGCCTCAGGGGAACCAGAATTGAATCCCGGCCCTGGCCCATGTGGACCCATATGCTGAACTGGGGTGTGCTTCCCATGTGGAGGCCCCCAGCCCAGGTCTCACCCCCCAGTTTGGCCCCTGGCTCCAGCGGCCGTGCCTCCCATGTGGGAGGCCCCCGCCCAGTTCCTGCCCTGCGCGGCCCCCGCCCACCTGTGTGGAACAAAACAATGATGTGCAACTATGGAGACAGCTCTGGGCCCTCCCTCTTCTCTCTTTCTGTCTCTGTATCTCTCTGTCTCTGTCAAAAACAATAAAATAAAAAAATACTTCATTAGTTCATTCATCCATTTAAAAAAAAAGAAAAGAAAATTGCAAGGGACAAAATCAATTTACCAAGAAGACATAGCAATTCTATATGCGTATGTACCCCAAAATAAGAGCTTCAAAATACATAAAACAAAAGCTGACGGAAATTAGAGAACAAATAGGTGAATTTATAATCATTGGGACTATAACTTTTTTTCTCAGTAAGTCACAGTACTAGTTGACAGAAAATCAGAAAAGCCATTAAAGAACTGAACAGGGAAACCAGGATGGTTCAGCAGGTTAAGCCCTAGGCTTGCAGCCTCAGGGCGCAAGAATTGAGTCCTGGCCCTGGCCCTTGCGGACCCATATGCTGAACTGGGACGAGCTTCCCATGTGGGAGGCCCCCAGTTTGGCCCCCCAGCTCACAGCTGCGTGCTTTCGATGTGGGAAACCCCGGCCCTGGTTCCTGCCCTGAGCTGATATCAAAGCCAGACAAAGACATCCTAGAAAGCTTCAAGCTGATATCCTTTATGACTATAGATGAAAAAAATTCTCAACAAATACGAGCAAACTGAATCAAAAAGCCTATTAAAAAGATTGTACCTGGGAAGCTGGGATGGCTCAGTGGGTTAGGCGCTCACTTTGCAGCCCCAGGGACCGAGGATCGAATCCTGGCCCCGGCCCGTGCGGACCCATGTGCTGAACTGGGGAGTGCCCCCAGTTCAGTTTTCACCAGGGCAGGACCCCAGCCCAGTTCCTGCCCTGTGCAGCCCCGCCCACCTGTGGAATGAAACTATGTGAAAAAACCGATGATGTGCAGCTATGGAGACTGTTCTGGGCCCTCCCCCTTCTCTCTGTCTCTGTCTCTGTATCTCTCTCTCTCTCTCTCTGTCAAAAACAATAAAAATAAATCTTAAAAAAAAAAAAAAAAAGATTATACACTACTAACAAGTGAGATTTATCCCAGAAATGCAAGAATGGTTCAACAAACAAAAATCAGTTAAAATGGACACAAAATGTATCACAATATAAGAGCTAAAATGATAAAACTCTTTTTCCTTACTTGATTTTTTTAATTGTTAAGTGTATTGAGGTGTCATTGCTTAGTAAAAATTACAAAGGTTCCAGGTGTACAATTCTACCATTCATCTTCTGTGTGTTGCACTATGTGCTCACCACCCAGTCAGTTTTTTTGAGTCCCCCTCTCTCCTCTTCACCCCTCCCCACTTACCTTCAGGGAACCTCTAAACTATTGCCTGTGTCCATGAGCTTTTGTTTCTTAGTTGCCTTCAGTTTTATGTTCCACATATGAGTGAAGTCATATGGTTTTGGTTTTTGTTTTTCTGTCTGACTTATTTCACTTTGCATGATGACCTCAAGGTCCATCCATGTTGTCGTAAATGGCCGTATTTCATCTTTTCTTATTGCTGAGTAGTATTCCATTGTGTAAATGTACCACAACTTCTTTATCCAGTCATCTATCAGAGGACACTTTGGTTGTTTCCATGATTTGGCCACTGTAAATACTGCTGCAATGAACATTGGGGTACATATATCTTTGGGACTAAGATTTTCAAATTTGGGGTGTAGATGCCCAGAGGGAAGATTAGTGGGTCATATTGTAAATTTATTCTTAATATTTTTTTGTTTAATTTATTGGGGTGACATTAATTGATATCAATTACCTTGTTTCCAGGTGTACAATTCTACATTACATTGTCTATACATCGCATTATGTGCTCACCACCCAGAATCAGCTCACTTTCCATCACCGTGTGTTTAATTCCCCCTCCCTACTCCCCCCCATCTCCCCCCGCCCCAGGTAACCACTAAACTATTGGCTGTGTTCATGAGTCTTTGTGTCTTTGTTACTTTCAGTTTTACATTCCACCTATAAGTGAGATCATATGTTTCTTGATTCTTTCATTCTGACTTATTTTGCTTAATAAGATGTTTTCAAGGTTCGTCCATGTTGTCACAAATTGCTATATTTCATCTTTTCTTATTGCTGAGTGAGTAGTATTCCATTGTGTAAATGTACCACAACTTCTTTATCCAGTCATCTATCAGAGGACACTTTGGTTGATTCTATGACTTGGCCACCTTGAACTTAACAAAAAACGTGAAGGACTTATACATGGAAAACTATAAGGCACTATTAAAAGAAATTGAAGAAGATATAAAGAAAATGGAAGGATATTCCATGTTCATGGATTGGAAGAATCAACATAGTTAAAATGGCCATATTACCCAAAGCAATATACAGATTTAATGCAATTCCCATCAAAGTCCTACAGACATTCTTTCAAGAAATAGATTAAAAAAAATTATTAGATTCATATGGAACAACAAAATGCCCTGAATTGATTGCCAAAGCAACCCTCTGAAAAAAAAATAAAAATTATCAGATTTATATGGAACAACAAAAGGCCCCAAATTGCCAAAGCAATCCTCCGGAAAAAAAAAAAAAAAGGCTGGAGGCATCACGCTCCCTGACTTCAGTCTATGTATACTACAAAGCATCAATAATCAGGGGAAGCCAGGATGGCTCAGTGGGTTAAGCACTCACTTTGTGGCGCCGGGGACCGAGGATCGAATCCCGGCCCTGGCCCGGGCGGAACCATGTGCTGAACTGGGAGCTCCCCCAGTTCAGTTCTCTCTCTCTCTCTCTCTCTCTCTCTCTCTCTCTCTCTCTCTCTCTGTCAAAAATAAATAAATAAAAAATATATATATTTTTAAAAATAATCAAAACAGCGTGGTATTGGCAGAAAAACAGACATACAGACCAATGGAACAGAATTGAAAACCCACAAATATACGAACAGATATTCTTAATTTTTTAAGGAACCTCCATACTACCCTCCAGAGTGGTTGTACCGGTTTGCATTACCATCAGCAGTGTATGAGGATTCCTTTTTCTCCACAGCCTCCAAACGTGTTATTCCTTGTCTTGTTGATGATAGCCATTCTAGCAGGTGGTAGCTCATAGAGGTTTTCATTTGCACCTTCCTATTAGCTAGTGAAGTTGAGCAATTTTTTCATATATATGTTGGCTATTTTTATGTCATCATGGGAGAAGAGTCTGTCCAGGTCCTCTGCCTATTTTTTAATTGGATTATTTGGGTTTTTGTTGTTTCACGAGTTCTTTATATATTTTAGATATTAACCCCTTATTAGAGGCATTGTTTGCAAGTATTTTCTCCCGATCCATTGGTTGTCTCTTTGCTTTGTTGATGACAAAACTCTTATAACAAAACAGTGGGATAAATTTTCATGAATATAGATTTAGCAAAGGTTTCTTAGAAATGACACCAAAAGCATGCGCAACAACAGAAAAAATATTTATAAATTGGACTTCATCAAAATTAATAACTTTGGGAAAGCTGGGATGGCGCTGCAGGTTAAGCGCTTGCTTTGAAGCCCCAGGGACTAAGGATCGAATCCCGGCCCCGGCCCATGTGGACCCACATGCTGAACTGGGGAGTGCCCCCAGTTCAGTTCTTGCCAGGACCTATGTGGGAAGCTCCCAGCCCAGTTCCTGCCCTGTGCAGCCCCGTGCCCACCTGTGGAGTGAAACTATATGGAAAACTGATATCAACTATGGAGACTGCTCTGGGCCCTCCCCCTTCTCTCTGTCTCTATCTGTCTCTGTTTCTCTCTGTCAAAAATCAATAAAATAATTCTTAAAAAAAAAAAATTAAAAACTTTTGTGTTTCCAAGGATACCACAAAGAAAATGAAAATGTAACTGATAGAATGGGAAAAACTATTTGCAAATCATATCTCTGGTGCAGGACAAGTATCCAAAATCTATAAAGACTCAAAAAAATGCAACAAACAAAAAGACCAACAACCCAATTAAAAATGAGCAAAGTGTCTAAAAAGACATTTCTCTAAAGAAGATATACAAATGGGCAATAAGCACATAAAAAGATGCTCAACATCATTAATTGCTAGGGAAATGCAACTCAAAACCCCAATAAGGTACCCCCTTACCCAAACTAGAATGGCTCTAATTTAAAAAATAATAACAAAAGAAAATAACAAATGTTTGCAAGAATATGGGGGAAAACTAGGTCCTCATACGAGAGGTGGTCAAGAAATTAGGGAATGGGGGATAATCAGAGAGGTGGGAATACTAGTGCACACAGTTTGATTGTGTGACTTATTATTAGTATATGTGCCAAATTTCAGCCTACTTGCGTCCATTTTTTTCAGATATTACTGAAGAAGCACTTCAAATGAGAAGAAAACTCCAAGTATGGATAAAATTAAATTTTGCGTGTCATTAAGTTCCTCGCAAAACAAGGGAAAACACTTCAAACCATTTAGGAAGAGGTGTTGGTGGTTTACAGGGACTTTTGCCCTCGGAAATCCATGTTTACAAGTGGCATAGCCTTTTCAAGCAAGACAGAGTTGATTGAAGACAAACTCCATCGGGGACACCCTGTTGTGGGTATTTCCTCAGACATTGTCAAAAAAGCTGAAAACTTGTAGTGGAAGATGCCAGATTAAATAAAAAACAGCTTGCAGAAATTGTTGGAGTATCACCTACAACCATTTTTAATATTCTTCATCAGCATCTAAGGATATCAAAAGTCAGTGCCAGATGTGTACTGAGAATGTTCATGCAACTTCAAAGACAGTGTATCAAATGTTTGTGACAGTTTTTTTACCTCCACAGAGACAACAAAGATGAAGTTTTAAACCCGATTGTCGCTGGAGATGAAACTTGGGTTCATCACAGATGTCCCATTTCAAACAGGAGAGAAAACAATACTGTCACATCTCAAACAATATGCGTGGGCAGCCTCGTCTCGTTGGGCTAAATTCAAGGTGTCAGTAGCTGACCACATGTACTGTTTGAACCCAGATAGTACTGTTGTTTTTTGTCCCATTTAAAATGGTATGTCTGGTCAGCCTAGTTTCTCATGAGCCTGAGTCAAAGTAGGAGTCCATGAAGAGGCATGAAAAGGGCACACCACCTACAAAGAAGTTCAAGGTGTCACATGTAATCAACTGGAAAAATCATGGCTGTTTTTTGGAGGGTATCCTGCTGATGGATTACCAGAATAAGGTGTCACAATAACCGGAGAACACTATTTCAGTTTGCTGAAACAGTTAAAAGAATTATGAGGGAGAAAAGAAAAGAAAAATGGACCAAAGGAGTGCTGCTTTTGCACAACATGCCCGTACACAAAAGCAGTGTTCATGGCTGTGGCTTCCAAACATTAAAACCACCTTCCCTACAGTCCAGACTTGGCTCCATCAGATTATTATTATTTGTTCCCAGTTACGAAAAAACAGCTTCAAGGGAAGAAATTTACCGATGATGAATAGGTTAAAGCTACAAGTTGAGGGCAAAAACAAAACATTTTTTCCCCCAAGTGTATAATAAACTTATTGAAAGATCTGAAAAGTGTATTAGTGTTAAGGATGAATATATTGAAAAGGAAAAATAATAAATAGGGTTATTTTTTCCCATTCATTCTGTGAATTTCTTGACCACCCTGTACATGGCTGATGGGAATGTAAATGAATGGTGCAGTCTCTGAGGTAACAGTTAAACATAGAGTTGTCATATGACCCAGCAGTTCCACCCTTAGATATATCACCAAGAGAACTGAAAACATGTTTACACAAAAACATGTACATGAATATTCATAGCAACATTATTTATAATAGCTAAATATTAGAGGCAAAACGATTCCTGAAAAAATAGGAAGGCCAAACAGACCTATAATCATAAAATAAATTGAAATGGTAGTTTCACAACTTCTAAAATAAAACACTCGGTGTAAGTGGCTTTTGTTTTTTTAAGATTTATTTTATTGTTTTTGACAGAGATAGAGAGAGACAGAGACAGAGAGAGACAGAGAGAAGGGGGAGGGCCCAGAGCAGTCTCCATAGTTGTACGTCATCAGTTTTCAACATGGTTTTGTTCCACACAGGTGGGTGGGGGCCAGGCAGGGCGGGAACTGGGCTGGGGGCCTCCTGCATGGGAGGCATGTCCCCTTCAACCAGGAGCCAAACTGGGGGGCAGAACAGAACTGGGGTCTCCCGCATGGAAAGCACACCCCAGTTCAGCATATGGGTCTGCATGGGTCAGGGCCAGGATTCAATCCTCAGTCCCCGGGGCTGCAAAGCGAGCACTTAACCCGCTGAGCCATCCCGGGTTCCCCTTAAGTGGCTTTTTAAATGAGTTCTTTCAGATCTTCAAGGAACAGAAACATAAAATACAAATTGTGAATAATATATTCTGGAGAAGAGAAAAAGAAAGAATGCTTACTGACTCATTTCATAAGGCTAATAAGTATTAAACCCAATACCAAACAAAAATAGTAGGGAAAAAGAGTAAGTTATAAATCAATCTCTCTTAATAGCATGGAATATATTACAAATGCAAACCCCTAAGTAGGGGAAGCCGGGATGGCTGAGTGGGTTAGGCGCTCACTTTGCAGCGCTGGGGACTGAGGATCGAATCCCGGCCCCGGTCCGTGTGGACCCATATGCTGAACTGGTGAGTGCCCCCAGTTCAGTTCTCTCTCTGTATCTCTCTCTCTCTCTCTCTGTTAATAAACAATTAAAAATAAATAAATAAATATTTTTTTAAAAAATTAAAAAAAAAAACCACCCTAAGTAAATTTAGCATATTAAATCCAGCAATTAAAAAAATAGATTATGACCAAGTTGCAAACTATACCAGGTATACAAAGATTGTTCAATATTGGAAAAATAATCTATTAATGTAATTCACCATCTTCCCAGATTAAAAGAGAAAAGTCATATAATCTCAATAAATGCAGAAAAAGCAAATGATACATAGCATCCATTTATGTTTCAAAAAAACACTGTCAGGAAACTACAAACACAAGGGCATGTCCTTAATCTGAGGCTGCCATATTATCTTCCTCAATGCATTTATTCCTTCTTCTTTGGTAACAGAATTGTAGCTGGGCCCTGTACTACCAGCATAAGGACCAACTTTCTCAGCTCTCCTTGCAGGACTGGTGTGAATTTCTATTGCAAAGGGGTGTCAGGGCAAAGTTCCAGAGCCTTCTTTAGCAGGCAGCTGGAGTTCATCCTTTGCCTCTGTCTCATCCCTTCCATCGTCTTGTGTAGAACTCAGAGGCTGCCTTGGGTCATGAGGACATATAGACAGTGGAGTAATGAGCTGAAAGAAGCTTGAGTCTCTGAGGATTCCTTGTAGAAGAGACATCATATCAGCTCCTGGCTGGATGCATTCAAGCTGTTTTGTCAAAGAGAAGTAAGTGTTTATCTTGTTTAAGTCACTGTTATTTAGCGGGTTTCTGTTACAGCTGAAATTAATCCCAAATGAACAAACCAGATATAGGATGTCTACCAAAAGCCTAAAGTAATTGTTATAGTTGATAGTGCAACATTAGAAATATTACCTTAAAATCAGAAATTCTTTGTCAATCAAAGATGATACAAAAACATCCACTCACACAGCCTCTTCAGGATTGTACTGAAATTTATAGCCACTGCAATAAGACAGTAAAAATAAATATGACACTCTTTCAGAATGAAGGAGAATTATATGGTTTCCCTACCTATGACTCAACCATTCCAATTACAGGTAAATACCCAAACTCTTGCATACGTGCATAAGGAGACACGTACAAGAATGTTTATTACAGGGGAAGCAGGGATGGCTCAGCGGATTAAGCACTCACTTTGCAGCCCCAGAGACCAAGGATTGAACTCCAGACCTGACCCATGTGAATCCATATGCTGAACTGGGGTGTGCTTCCCATGTGAGAGGCCCCCAGTTTGGTTCTCACCAGCCCCCCTCCCCAGTTTGACCCCTGCCTCAAGGGGGCGTGCCTCCCATGCAGGAGGCCCCCAGTCCAGTTTCTACCCTGTGCGGCCCCTGCCCACCTGTGTGGAATGAAACCATGTCAAAAACCAATGTTGTGCAACTATGAAGACTGCTCTGGGCACTCCCCCTTCTCTCTGGCTCTCTCTGTCTTTGTCAAAAACAATAAAATAAATCTAAAAAAAAAAAGGGGGGGTGGGGGGCCGGGATGGCTCAGCAGGTTAAGCATTAGCTTTACAGCCCTGGGGACTGAGGATCGAATTCCAGCACCGGCCCATGCGGACCCGTATGCAGAACTGGGGTGTGCGTCCCATGCAGGATGCCCCTAGTTTTGTTCTTGCCCTTTGGTTCGGCCTGGCTCAAGGGGGTGTGCCTCCCATGCGGGAGGCCCCCAGCCCAGTTCCTGACCTGCATGGCCCCCTCCCACCTGAGTGGACCAAAACCATGTAGAAAGCTGATGATGTAAAACCATGAGGACTGCTCTGGGCCCTCCCCCTTCTCTCTGTCTCTCTGTCTGTTTCTGTCTCTATCAAAACAATAAAATAAATCTTAAAAAAAAAAAAAATGTTCATTACATCATTGTTTTCGGTGAAAATGTGTAATCAACCTAAACATCCATCAATAAGCCATTGGTTAAAGAAATCAAAACATTTCTCCATGTAATCAAATTTTACATTATAATTAAAGTGACAGAGTAGAGCTACATGTGGATAGATCTAAAATGCATCGTTGCATCATTAGCTGTGACATAGTTTCATTTTACACAGGTGGATGTGGGGCCAAGTGGGGCCTAGAGAGACCTCCTGTATGGGAGGTGAGAACCTTCACCACCATCTCGGTGGTTACCAATTGCACCGCAGTTCAGCATATGGGTTTGCACAGGCCAGGGCCAGGATTTGATCACCAACCTTGTGGTTGCAAGGCAAGCACTCAACCTGCTGAGCTATCCTAGAATCACTACTTTGTGTTTTTTATAGATTTGTCTGTACTGGGCATTTCACGGAGTGGTATCATACAATATTTGGCTTTTTGTGATGTATCTTTCACTAAGCATGTTTTCAAGGTTCATCCATGTTGTATCAGGTAACAGCACTTCTTTCCTTTTTATGGCTTAATAATATTCTATTTTATGGATCTATCAAATTTTGTTTCTCTTTTAGCTTATAAGAATAATGCTACTATAAACATTCATGTATAAATATATATGGTGGATATATGTCTTTATTTCTCTTGGATATATACCTAGGAGTAGAATTGCTGGGTCATTTGATGAATGAATGTTTCACTGTTTAAAGAACTGCCAGGGGAAAGCTGGGATGGCTCAGTAGGTTAAGCGCTTGCTTTGAAACCCTGGGGGCCAAGGATCGAATCCGGGCCCCGGCCCATGCGAACCCACATGCTGAACTGGGGTGTGCCCCCAGTTCAGTTCTTGCCGGGACCTATGTGGGAGGCTCCCGGCCCAGTTCCTGCCCTGTGCAGCCCTGCACCCACCTGTGGAGTGAAACTATATGGAAAACTAATGTCAACTATGGAGACTGCTCTGGGCCCTCCCCTTTCTCTCTGTCTTTCTCTGTCTCTCTCTGTCTCTGTTTCTCTTTGTCAAAAATCAATAAAATAAATCTTTAAAGAACTGCCAGGTTGTTTTCCAAAGTGACTGTACCATTTTATATTCCCACCAACAGTGAATGAGGGTCCTGATTTCTTGACATCCTTGTCAAAACTTGTTCCTATCTGATGTTTTTCTTATAGCCATCATGGTGTTGTGAAGTGGTATCTAGTTGTGGTTTTAATTTGCATTTTCTTAATGGCTGTTGATGTTGACCATCTTTTCATTTGCTTATTGGCCATTTGTATATCTCAAGAATTATCTGTTCATAATCCTTTCCCCATTTTTTTTACCTTCGTTCATTTTTAAATTGGATTATCTTTTTGTTGTTGTAAGAGATTTTCTATGCTTTTTCTTTTATTGTTTATGTTTTGGGTGTCATATCTAAAAAAATGTTGCCTAATCAATGTCATGAATATATATCCCTGTTTTCTTCTAAGAGGTTTATAGCTTTAGCTCTCATATTTAGCTTGCATATCTTTAATCCATTTTGAGTTAATTTTCTATAAGGCGTGAGGTAATGATCCAACCTCAGTCTTTTACATGTGGTTCCCCAGTTGTCCCAGCACCATTTGTTGAGAAAAACTATTCTTTCCCTATTAGATGGTTTTGATAGCCTTGTCAAAAATCAGTTTCTCATAAATACATAGACTCATTTCTAGACTTTCAGTTCTCTTTCACTGACTATATGTCTATGCTTGATTACTTTGTTTTGTAGTAAGTTTCACAATTAGGAAGTGTGAGTTTTCCAACTTTGTTCTTTTTGAAGTTTGTTTTGGATATTCTAGGTCCCTTGTATTTCAATATACTTTTAGGATCAGTTTTGCTTCCCCCATTTTATTTGTGCTATTGGCAAAAATATTGCATGTTTACATTTTATAAGCCCAACAATAATATATATATATGTTTTTTTTAATACCAGGGGTGTCCGATATTGCGGCTTCCCTGGGCCACGTTGTAAGAAAAAGAATTGTCTTGGGACACACATAAAATGCACTAACACTAATGATAGCAGGTGAGCTAATAATAATAATAATAATAATTGACAAAAAATCTTATGTTTTAAGAAAATTTATGAATTTGTGTTGGGTTGGGCTGCTTTCAAAGTTGTCCTGGGCTGCACGTGGCCCGTGGGCCACAGGTTGGACAAGCTAGTTTTATACTGTTGCCTTTTAAACTAGTTCAGAAAGGGGAACCTGGGATGGCTTGCTTTGCAGCCCCGGAGCCGGAGGATCAAATCCTGAGCCTGGCCCATGTGGACTCATATGCTGAACTGGGGTGTGCCCCCAGTTCAGTTCTTGCCGGGACCTATGTGGGAGGCTCCCAGCCCAGTCCCTGCCCTGCACAGCCCTGTGCCCACCCGTGGAGTAAAACTATATGGAAAACTAATGTCAACCATGGAGACTGCTCTGGGCCCTCCCCCTTCTCTCTGTCTCTCTCTGTCTATCTCTCTCTGTCAAAAAACAATAGAAATAAATCTTTAAACTAGTTAAGAAAAGAAATGTGCATTTATACTGTCTTATAATTACATAATTATCTTCATGGGCATTCTTTGTTTTTTCATGTGAATTACTGTCACTTGTTTTGAGGTTACTTGCTTTCAGCCTAAAGAACTTTCTTTACTGCTTCTTATAAGGCAAGTTTGCTAACAACAAATTATCTCAGTTTTTGTTTATTTAAGAATGTCTTCATTTTGCTTTGATTTTTAAAAGATAGCTCTGCTGAATATAAACTTCTTGATTGGCAGGGTTTTTTTTCTTTCAGAATTTTGAGTATGTTATCCCAACACATTCTGGACCCTATAATTTCCAGTGAGAAGTCATGTGTTAATATTATTAAAGTTTCCTTATAAGTGATGATCTGTTTTTCTCTTGCTGCTTTCAAGATTTTTCTCTTGTTTTTGGTTTTCAGCATTTATACTATAAAGTGTCTGTGGGTCTCTTTGTGTTTATTCTAGTTGGAATTTGTTGAGCTTTCTGGATAATGTTTTTTAATAAATCTGTGCAAATTTCAGCCATTATTTCTTCAAATATTTTTCTGTCCCTTTCACCTCTCCTTCTGTTACTTCCATTACACATATGTTTGTGGGTTTAATGATGTCCCACATTTCTCTGAGACTGTTTATTTTTATTTATTCTTTTTTATCTCCCTTCTTCAAATTGCATAATCTCTATCAATCTAACTCAAGTTCACTAATTCCGTCTTATATCATCTCATATCTATTGTCACGCCTCTCTAGTATATTTTTTAGTTTAGTTGTACTTTTCAACTCCAGAATTTTCATTTGATTCTTTTTATAATTTCTATCTCTTTATTAATATTCTCTCTTTGGTGCAACTTTACCATCATACCTTCCTTTACTTCTCTTATTATGGTTTCCTTTAGTTCTTCGGACATATTTATAATGGCTACTTTGAATTCTATTGCACCCTCTTCCCTTGTCAGGGTATAGCCTCTGGTGTTGCTTCTCAGGTGGTACAGCCCTGAGTATGCCAAAGTCACTCTGGAATGACAGTGATTCTGGCAGGGATCTCTTCAGCTGTCTCTTTTTTGACCACTTTCATCTGCTAAACTCTACCAATTACTGGCTAACTGCTCTATTGTTTCTAACATGCCTCATGGCATAAATTGTCCACAGATTGATCCAATCAGATTTGGGCTCATTTGAAAAGATAGTCCACAAGGTCAAGTTCTGAGATTTATTCTGACCCCAAAAGGGCTTCTTCTATGTCTCTTTCCCCGGTTCTCTCTGGCAAACTAGCCAGCCTACATTTTAGCCTGTGTCTTCAATGAATCTACCTATCTCCTTCCAATTGCCTTTCATTACAACCTCCACTGTTTTTGAAAGCAGCTCTAGGCTTGAAATTATCCACATTTTGTTGCAAATGAAGTCAAGTTTGGGACTACATTGGGAGTTTGCTGTTCTACAGCCTGCCTCTTCCTCTGGGGAGGAGGGGGAGGGGGCGGAATTTCTGTGCCATGGCTCTGGAGCTGGGGATATGAACAATGGTGTGCTGCTTTCTGCACGACACCCCGGCTGTAGGAGCTGAGTGTTCAGTAGAGTGTTCAGGGCAGGAGCCTCGGGTCTTGTTGGCTTGCCTCTTCCAGGGTACAGCCTCTGCCTTAAAAACCAGGGCAAAGGGATCAGGGTCCAAATAGTCTCAGTGGTGCCATGCCTGTGGTACTGTTGGGGCTGGATGGAAGAAGAGAGCTCACACCGCTCAGCTCGACTTGCCCAGAACATCTCAATCAGAGGTAGCTGAGGGCAGGCTGAGGAATGCCGATGCCCTGCCCCTTCTGGGAAGACAGCCCCTGTGTTCTGGGCAGCACGAGTCTGGGATGGAAGTTCTATCTTGCTGAGCTGGGGGCAGGGGAAGAGCTTGTTCAGATACCACAGACACTCACTGTTATGACCAAGTTTTAGTATAGAGTTTCTTGAATAAATGGTTCTTTATCGGTTATAAATCTTTAGGACCATTTCCAAAGGATGCCAGAGTGCCGCGATGAATAGTCCTCCTTCCACTTCCCATGGGCAAGCAGTGTGAGGGAGGAATCCTCCTTCGCTATTTTAAGCCACTGAGAGTTGGGAGCTTTTGTTACTACAGCAAATCTAACTTAGTGGTTAGAATACCTCAGAAGGCTTGCTAAAGTACATTGTTGGGTCTCATCCCCTCAGTTTGTGATTTAGCAGATCTGAGGTGGTGCAAGAGAGTTCACATTTCTACTAAGTTCCCAGGTAAAGGTGAACTTTGAGAACCACTGCTCCAGCCATCCTTTCTGGTATTTGGGGATAAATAATAGTACGATAGTATTTACCTCACTAAAGAATTGTAAGGATTATTGCATTAACATCTGCAAAACATTTAGAATAGTGTCTGGCATACAGACAACCTTAATATTATTATTAATATGTCCCAAGTTTTTCTTTCTTTAAAAAAAATTGTTTTGTTTTTATTGTTTGAGAGAAGAGGGGAGAAAGAGAGAGAGAAATGGGGGGAGGGCCCAGAGCAGTCTCCACAGTTGTACATCATTAGTTGTGACATAGTTTCATTCCACACAGGTGGATGTGGGGCTGCACAGGGCAGGAGCTAAACCTGGGGCCTCCCGCCTGGGACGCGAGAACCTCTGCCTCCATCTCAGCAGTTGCCAGTTGTGCCGCAGTTCGGCATATGGTTTGCATGGGCTGGGACCGTGATCTGATCCCTGGGCCTCATGGTTGCAAGGCAAGCGCTCAAACCTATTGAGTTTTCCCAGCATCTCCCAAGTTTTTCTTAATATAGAGATATTCTTGGGTGTTTACATTTTAATACTATTTGACCTCTTACTGAAATAACCCAGATGACTAGATTTTCCAACATTTTCAGCTGTTTCTTTTTATTACTTTCTGATCCACTTATATCTCGGACCAATAGTCATCAGGCAGGATTGTTAACTAGGCACCATACTCACACCCACTTTTCTCTGTTGGCATGCTTCTTCCTACAGAGCTGAAGGCTCTCCGTGCTCTAAGGTGCCAGAGCTTTGTGACTGCAGCCCCTTCTGTTCTCATCAGTCCTCCTTTCTGGTAAACCATCGGCACCTAGTACAAGACCCCAAGCGGGTTCTAATGAGAAGGGAAAAGATGGTAAATAAATGGCAGATTTCTAAACCAAGTCTGCTTCTTCATGTCCTTCTTCCAGTTACATAAGGAGTCAGAAGGTCATCACTTGTTTAGGAGTCTGTGGTCCAAGAGAAACAATCAGAGAAAAAGGCCCTTTGAACTCGTAAGAGGGAAGGAATGCTGAAGCTGCCACAGGATAAATTATGATACTCTGTACTTTGATGCCTAATATCTTGTCATAATCCGCCCAGTGTTCCCTGGCAGGTTCTTGGGTCAGGCATTAACAGTGACAGGAGCCAACATTCTGTGTCATGTGCCATTAACTCCTTTAATCCTTCCAACAGCAAAGCAGGTACCATTATTACCCTCGGTTTATAGATGGGGAAACTGAAGCACAGAGAGGTTAAGTATTTAGTCCAAGGTCACATAGCTAGTTAAGAGTCAGAGCCAGGATTTGAACCCAGACGGTTCTAGAGTCTCTGCTCTTAACCCTGCCACCGTGGCATTATGACATTCCCTGGGATGTGCCATGTGGACAAGGACTTGGACTGTTTTGGCCCCAGCCCTGAAAGAGTGCCTTACCCACAGGAATACTCCAGAAACATTTTTTAAAGATTTATTTTATTGTTTTTGACAGAGAGAGACAGAGAGACAGGGGAGGGCCCAGAGCAGTCTCCACAGCTGTACGTTAACAGTTTTCGATATAGTTTAATTCCACACGGGTGGGTAGGGGGCCGCGCAGGGTGGGAACCTGGCCGGGAGCCTCCCACATGGGAAGCACACCCCAGTTCAGCACATGGGTCCACACGGGCCGGGGCCGGGACTTGATCTTCAAACCCCCAGGCTGCAGAGCGAGTGCTTAGCCCGCTGAGCCATCCCAGCACCCCCTTCCACAAACACTTGTAGAATCAATGAAAGACTTGCTGATTTGGAGCTGGTGCTGCTGTTGGATATGTGCTCATTAAGTATTGGTTGCATAAAGGAGAGTAACTCCTCTGAGGTCCCCTAGGGCATGGTGTGGCCAGAACCACTGCCCTAGTCTAGTTAGATGAATTAAGTGCCTATGCCTCTCCCCTCGGCACCCAGGTATGGCGAGGTTCTACCCAGGAAGAAGGGCCAGGCTCTAGGGAGGCATTGCCCAGGGAGGGTGGGGGCAGGGCAAGCTGCCAAACCTGGTCTGATTGAGGCCACATGCCCACATCCCGGACACCACGAGAGACACTGAAGGCAGCTCTGTGACAATAGTGAGCTTGGACACAAAAAAGAATCTGGAGTTTTTCACTATAACCTAGAGAGACCATAGGTTGTGATCAGAGAGACCTAAATTCAAATCCCTGCTCCTGCTTCCTCAAGTATAAAAACAGGGAGAACTGCTGGGAAAGCTGTGTGCAGATTGATACGCATGATCATGAATAGCATAAACAGGCTCTTCCCCTTGTGGCTCCAGCGAGACCTGACCCCAGGGCCTCATCCACAGCAGGGCTGTCTATTCCACCCCCAGCCGGGAGTGGATTTCCCAGAGAGAGGCTGGAACACTGGTAGGGTGTGATCATGCCTCAAATAGGTTACTTTCCAGCTGGTCACTTTTTCCCACTGTTGCTGACCCAGAGACAGCTGGAAAACTGGTTTTCCCTCGGAAGAGGAGAGGTGGAAGGGAGGGCAGCAAGGAGAGGGCCTTGACCCTGTCACGCCTCCCAGCTCCCGGGGCTACAGTCTTGTGATGGTGGGGTGGGGGGTGGGGGGGTGCAGTAGATGGGGGAGGCCTAGGCTTATGGCAGAGACTGTGGCCTCAGGGGCTGCAGGGGCCTTGCTTAAAAGGCAGTTCTGGCCCCATGCCCCGAGAGCCAGAATCTCCATTACTGGGAGCTCCCCAAACCACTCTGATTCAGGCCTCCACCTGCCCTTTGGGATGCAGTGACTGAGGGGTTCTCGCTCCAGCACTAACCCTGCTCAGGGGCTCCCTAAGTCACCAAGGGTCAGATCATGGGAGGCCTCATGGTACAGTAAGATGTTTATTGGGATTTTCTGCTTAAGTTCCTTCTGCCCCAACCCTTATTTCTCACCCACTGCTCAGCTCCGACTTTTTCCCCAACTCGACTTGGTCAAGGATTTGTACTGTCCCCGTTGTGGGCAGAGCTGCAGGGGGAGCCCACAGCTGCAGAGATGAGGGGCAGGAGAGGCGGTGGAAACTTCGTCCCAATGGTCAAAAGACATATGACCAGAGGGCAGGGCTGGGGGGTGGCGGGGTTGGCCGGGCCAGCTCTGTTCCATGCACAAGCATGTGCAGGATGCCATGGGGCTATTTTTACTCCTGCCAAGGAAATAGTGTGATTTATGTGAGGCCTGGTCCCCTTCGGGGCTGTGTTATAAATACACCTGGCCTCACGCTCTCGTTCACTTGGAGAGGAAGTTCAGGCCTGTCCTGCACGGCCTCTCCTCTGACTCTGCATCACGCAGCTGTCCACACCTGTGTGGCATTCTTGGGGCGTCCTTCCATGGAGCCATGCCCCTGTGGCGGCCCACTCTCCTCCGTCCTCGGGGCCCCGGTGTGAGGGCGTTTATTGGACGCTTTCAGGCGTGGCAGCTGTCTGCGAGCTGGCTTTGATGAGGGAAAAGGAGAGGCTTTGACTTTGAGCTTCACACTTCCTTCAAGGGACAGGTCTGGGCAATAGGAAGGGGATAGGGGCACAGGCAGTAGGGAGGTAGGTCTACGAAAAACTGCCTCTCTCCCAAGAGTACCCATCTGACCAGAGTCCCTTCCTGGAATGTGGTAAGCAAGATGGAAAGGTGCCCACACCCCTGGGCCGGGGGCCGCTCTGGGCCAGGCCAGATCAGGAAATCCCAGGCTCAAGGGCACAGGCTATTCCAGCAAGGCCCCTCAATAGCTCAGCCCCTCAAGTTTTTCTCTGACAATGGGTGCAAAGATGCATACCTTCTGGATTGATGTGTGTGAAATTGGCAGGACCAACAAGGAAGATATTCAGGAGAGGCAGCCCCTGTCTGACATCACCCTGTTCTTCTGAGGATCCCCGGTCTCTCATCCAGGAAGCGGGGGCACAGGGCAACACTGGTCAGAGGACCCCGCCCTGCTCTGCCTGTAAAGCTTCCCCGTGAGCTCCTGGGCCACTCCATTCCTTGGCTCATGAGAGGCAGTGATCATTTAGGTGGCCTCCAATCCTGGGGAATGAATGTTGAAACCTGGCTGATCGAGGGCCAGAACTGGTCCCCTCATAAATACTAAGAGCTACAAGGGGCCTCTGAGGTCTCCTCATAGTGCCAGTCAGCTATTGCCACAATAACACTGAATAACAAACCACTCGAAAACCCAAACGCTTAAAGCAACAAGCATTTATTTCTTGCTCATGCTTCTGCCGGGCAGCTGGGCTTGGCTGCAAGCCCAGCTGGGTCCAAGGCTGCTCCATGCTTCTTTCAACCTCCTTGGAACAGAGGGCTGTCTGGGACATGTGCCTCCTGAGGCTGAGGCCCGAGCCCTGGGGGCAAACCCAAATGCACAGCCCTTTTCCAACCTCTGCTCACCTCAGGTCAGCTTACATCAATTGGCTAAAGCAAGTCACGTGTCCAAGCCCAACGTAATGGGTTGGAGGGCACATTCCTCCCATGGAGAGGTGTGGGAGGTGATGGAGTGACTGCTGCTGACTAATAATGTAATGCACTGATTTTTCACCTCTGCCCTGCGTGATGATGGGGGTTCCAGGAGATGCCCTGAGGCGAGTGGAAGGGGACGGAGAAGGAGCAGACTGGGTGCAACACCTCTTACCCAACTCCATCCAGAGTCAGGAGGCTTTAGTCTTGAGGGTGGGAGTGAGGGGGGTGATGCCTAGTTATTCATATACTTTAATCGTTTGCTTTTTTGAGCCACGCCCTTTGTCTATTCAGTTTGGGGAAGATCAGGATTTGTTACAGAAGATGCAATGTAAAGAGAAAGAGGAGACAGGAGGGGATCTGTGACATTCAAACATACAATGTTGCCATCCTGAAAAAGAATGAACTTAACACCAATATCTCCTACTTTAACTTACCAAGGTCCAGGCTTGGTGAACTACACTGAGCAATAGAGTTTATTAAGAGGAAAATAATGTGGATGAGAAGAGGTGGGGGCGCCCTCCACTTCCTGGACCTGGGAATTGTGGGAGAGGAAGCAACTAGATTGGGTGCTCCAACCCCGGCTTCTGTCTGAAGGGGCGGTTGTGAGGGATAAATGGAGAGGGACGGCACAGACAGAGCTCTCATGCCCTGCCACCTGCTGGGACTGTGGAGGAGACCCTTGCAGGCTGCCTGTGCCATCCTGGGCTCAGCCACATGGAAGCAGACCCGGTGGCATGTGGTCAGGCTGGGGAAGCCCTCAAGGCAGAGCTCCCCAAGCCTCTCACGGTGGGTCCTGCAGGAGGAGTCCCTGGGGTAAAAGCCAGTGGGTCAGCCTTGGAGACAGCTGTGATGGACAAGCAGAGGGGGCGGAAGCCGGGCCCTTCACACCTCTCACTCCTTGCCTGCATTCACACTGCCCTGTGTGAGAGAGAAGAGTCACGTGGAAGGAGTGGTTCTCCAAGAGGCAGAGCTTGTTTTAGTCTGTGACAGACTAAGAGACATATAAAGGGGCTTCAGACTCATTATCAGAGCAGACACAGGATTCCCCCGCCACCCGCCCCTGCTCATCCACTAATCAGCCCCACACACTGCTACTGTTGGCATCATCCTTCCATGAAAGAAGACTGAGCTGTTCACTCTCTTGCTGACCACTTGTGCCATCCCCTCGCCCACGGGGCTGCGGTCCACTCGTGGTCTTTTCTCTAGTCCCTCCTACCGCCATCGCTGCAGCCACAGCAAAGGAGCCAGAGACCTCTGGTTGTCCCTCAGTGTTTTCCTCCCTGTCTTCCATGGCATTGGAACCCCTGAGTTTTAGCTGGGTACGTGGCCGCCCAGAATAATCTCTTGGCTGTCCTTGCAGCTAGGGTGGTTACAAACCAAGTTATAAACAGTATCACCTGCCAGCTTCTGAGAGCCTTCCCGCACTACAACATGCACGCTTTGCCCCTTTCTTCACCTCTTCCTCCATCCAATGCCTGGAATATGGGTGTGATGGCTAGGATTCTAACTGCCATCTTGGGCCAAGAGGTCAAAAACCACATTCCAGGGGTGTGTGGTGAGCTGAAAGGAGCTTGGGTCCCTGAGGAATTCACGGAGCCACCATGTCAGCCCTGCCTGCTTCCCTCTGGACTTTTCCATGAGAGGCAGGGGAGGGGTGGGGAGAGACGCATCGATCTTGTTGAAGCCACTGCTGTTTCACGTTTCTATAACTAACATGTGGAACTGACTACCCCCAAAATGGGCCGTAGTCTTGCTATCTCCAGGCCTTCTCTATCTTCTGGAACACATATCCGTCTGTCCTACCACCACCCAACAGCTGACAACTTCCCATCTCCCCTTCAGACCCCATGTCAGACATCATCTTTGCTGCAGCCCACGTCTCACACAGCGAGTCTGTCTTCCCCCTCCTGCCCCTTCACGGAGTTTAGCTCATCCGGGGGTTCTGGTCACAACCCAGCCCTTTTTGTGGTCATGCTGTCCGCTTCACGCCCATCCCAGGCTGGCAAGAGAGTGGGAAGATGGTGCGCGGAGAGCCCAGGCCAAGGGTGGGCAGGGGGGCCACAGCCCGGGCTGTGCCAGAAACAGCGTTGGGCAGTAAGAGCCCCAGGTGGGGGCCTCTGGGACGAGGTGCTGGACAGAGCAGACCCAGGGCCTCACACACAGGCTGTGGGCCCAGGAGTCTGGGCTGTGGTGGGGAGGAGAGCGCGCACCACAACGCTGTGCGGCCTGGCCCGGGCACACGGAGCCGGCCTTGCGGCTGCAGCTGTGCAAAGACCTCCAGGCTGGCGGTCCCCGCTCCCAGCTCTCCAGGCCCCTCTTGCAGTCAGTGCCCTTCCCAGCAGTGATGCGATCACAGTGCTGGGTCCCTCCTGGAAGCTGCCTCCCTGGCTCGCCCTCTGTCTGCGCCCAGGGAGGAGGCCCCCCACGTGGGGACTGGCCAGGTGCTGAAGGGAGCGGCTGACACAGCCGCTGATGGGGGAACCTCGTGTCTGGCCTTGGAGCCACACATCTTGAGGACAGACAGCACCCCAACTTCAGACTGAGCCCAGCTCGTTTGCAGGTGTCTGCATGGGGCCCCATGGAAGTCAATACGCCAGAAAGAAAATCCATCTGTCCCTAACATTTCTCTTTTTACTGTCTGGTTCTCACAGAGGAACTAGCTGGGCAGATGAACCGTGTCCATCGTTTGGTCGCAATGAACAGAATCCATTCAGGATGTTTACTGGAGGTAGTGGGGCCTGCAGGCTGGCTGACGAACTGGGCATGGGGAGTCAAAGGTGTGCCCAGGTTTCTAAACACAAACCACTGGCTGCATGTGATGTCAGCCACTCAAATGAGCGCACGGAAGGAGGCAGAGGGCCGGGAAGGGCGGGGGGGAGGCAGGAACTCTGCTCCAGCCACGTTAGGTGGGAAACGTCTGCAGGACATCCACGTGGACACAGATGTCAGGTCCACAGCTGGATGTCAGAACTTAGACGGGAGGTCTGATGGGAGATGAGAGAGGTCAGTGGCAAAAATGAAAAAATGGTGCTGCCTTCAAATGTTCAGAAAGCGATGGGGGAATTGAGGCCCCCACACAAAGTGCAATATCACAGGTCCAGGTAAAGGAGCCAAATGCCTTTCAGAGGATCTAATGTAAGCTCCATGTGGGCAGGGGCCTTGCCACCTGTCTGTTTCTCATACCTTGGCCTTCCTGGGGAGCCTTCCAGACCCCCAGGTGGAGCTGATCATCCCTCCTCCACCCCAAAGTGCTCCCATCAGCATGAGACATGCTTTGCTGTACGTATAACCCTTTCAAAGAAAAAGGGGATATCAGACACCATAAAAAATATGCCCCAAACTCCCATGCTAACATTTGAAGAACACTGATAAGAAGCAAGAGCCTCAGTTTATGGAAATGTGTTGTACAACAGCCCCCCTTTTCCGCGCCCAATACCAGGGATCCCGCCGTGGGCCTGTGAGAAGGTGACATCCTCATTTTAAAGCGGCAGAAACTAAGGCTCAGCGAGCTCAAGTGACCCGCAGGTCAGGCAGCTGGGGGCACGTGGCAGCCCCTCCTGAGCCCTTCCTGAAGCTGAAGGGGAGGTGACTTCCCAAGGACACAGCGCTCTGAGGTGGCACAGCTGGGACTGCGGCCCAGGGAACTGCCATCCACTCCAGAGACCCTTCCACCCGTCAGCTGCTGTCTGCCCTGCCGGGGGTCCCTGCTGGAGCTTCCCTGGCTCCTGGCTTCCTCTGGGGGAAGCCCCTGGATCAGCGTAAGAACGAGAGGCCCAGAGCGGCCCAGTGGGTCCTGACCCTCCAGGGGTCAACAAGACACAGGGGCTGGAACCTAGCCTCCCCATCCTGCCCCCGTGGTCACACAACTATAGCTATGGAGTTGGAGTGGGGAGAAGAAAACCCCAAAACCCCGCTTTCCACCCAGGCCCCAACTTCTCTGTATTTGTTTATTTACCTTGGAAAAGGCCCCATGGCCCAGGCAGGAAATGGGCCAATTCCAGGAGGCTCGGCCGGGTTGGGGAACAAGGAGCCACATTGTGCTCTGCGCCGGCCGCTCCCCAACCTGGGCCCGCTGCGGAGCCCGGAGAGGGGGTCTGCGTGGGGGCCGGGCAGGAAGGAGGCGTGGGGCTGAGGGGCAGCCAGCGCTCCCAGCCAGCCTGGCTATGAAAGCGCTCCTGTGCGTGGGCAGCCGGAGTGGATAAGGCAGGGACAACAGCAGGGATGGCCCCTCATCCGAGTCTAGGGACCACCTGGCACCGACCTGCCGGAGTAGGGGGGGAGGAGACCCTGGTGCACGTGCACACACACACCGGGCAGCCCACGTGTAGGGGGCAGATGCCACCCCTCAGTGGTAGGACATCCTGTCTTCACCCTCTCCTCCTGGGTTGTAGCTCCTGCCAGGCAGCTCACCTGACCTCAGGCCTCCCTCCCCAGGGAGGGACACAGGCTGGAGAGCCCTGTGGTCAGAGCCCTGGCTGATGGGCTTGACGTTACCATGGTAGCACTTGGAGAGGGCTGAGCCCTCTCCAGCCCTGAATCTTCCTCACCAACAGGCTAGTGTGCATACGGGCTGAGCATTCATGCGTTCATTCTGTGGCTGCCTGTCTGTCGGATGCACACTCCCTTCCTCTCTATGCCTGTCTCTCCTCCAAACACCCCTCCCCGAGGCCCAGAGTGCTGCCTGAGAGACGCAGATCTGATTATGTCACTCCTGTCCCTAAAAGTCTTTAGAGACTTACTACTACTTTCTAGATAAAGACGCTTACAGACCTTCGAGCTCAGCCCCACCTGCCCCTCAGGCCCCAGAACACCAGTGATTGTGTGTGAAGGGGGACGTGGGGGCTCGAGGTTAGACGGATGTCTCCCACCATGCACTCGGGGCTTCAGAATGGATAGCCTTTCCGCTGAAAGAGAATCAAAGGGACCTCAGAAGTGGCATGAAGCCCTGGAACAAGAAATGTGCACAGCACTCACCTGGTTGGAGCCTCTCTGTCCTTTCAGGACAGCCCCTCCCTGCTGACCTACCATCTCCCACTCCACGCAGGGCATTGCTCTCTGTTCCCACCCCTGCCATCCTCACGTGAACTCACATTGTGCGTGTGCTCATCTGCTGTCCCTCTCCCAACCAGACCGTCAGCTCCACCGGCACAGACCAGGTCTGTCTCCTCCACTGGGTCCCCAAATGTGGGATAGTAGGTGCTCAGCAAATACGTATGGGATGAAGGAAGCAGGAAAGGAAGGGAGAGAGGAAAAGGCCAGAATAAAAGGGGAGATAATCTGCCTCCAGATGGGTAAACTCAATATTGTAAAGATGTCAGCTCTCCCCAAATTCATCTATAATTTCTAAAGACTTATTTTATTGTTTTGACAGAGAGAAAGAGAGACAGAGACAGAGAGAGACAGAGAGAAGGGGGAGGGCCCAGAACAGTCTCCATGGTTGCACTTCATCAGTTTTTGTTTGACATGGTTTCATTCCACACAGGTGGGCGGGAGCCATGCAGGGCAGGGGCTGGGCTGGGGGCCTCCCACATGGGAAGCTCACCTCAGTTCAGCACGGGGGTCCGCACTGGCCGGGGCCAGGACTAAATCCTCAGACCCCTAGGCTGCAAGGCAAGTGCTCAACCCACTGAGCCATCCTGGCATCTCCTAATCTATAATTTTAATAAACCATTCTCTAAATCCAATAGGCTTATTTAAAGAACTACATGAAAAAGTTCATCTAGATGAAAACATGAGGAAGAAGAGCCTAGATAACAATCAAAATAAAGAACAAAGACAAGATGCCTGCCCTCCTGGTATTAAAACAAGTTGCATGTTCACAATAACTAAAATGAGAGGCACCTTTACTGCTGTTACAGCTGATGCTCACATGTGTCAGGCACTGTCAGAAACAGCTTTCCCTGTATTGGCCCATTTGATCCTCACATGAATCCCATTTACAGCTACTATCATTTCCAGATAAGGAAACTAAAGCACAGAGTGAAGTAACTGGCTCCCAGCCAGCCTGGTATGCCCCAGGCCGTTCTAAGCACTTTGCAGCTAATATCTCACTTAATCCTCACAACAACCCCATGCAGTAGGTAGTTACTAATTTAGTCTACCTATAAATAGCACGTTGATATTGCATGGAATGCTGTGACAGCTATAAAGAAGGCAAACAGCTTTAAATGGGTCTAAGACCCATCAAGTGAAAACAAGTTACAGAATGATACATATATCATTTAAGAGAAACACAAGAAAACTTACATCCTGTGTTCATGTGTGTATAGGAATGTAATAGGTTAAGTGTCTGGAAGGAAACCAAACAAGACCCACAGTGTTACCTCTGCAGAGAGAAGAGGGAGGAGGATCTTTGTTCTTTTTTTTTAAAGGATCAGCTTTTTCTTTTTTTGTTTCTTTTTTTCTTTATTTTTATTGTGTTTGACAGAGAGAGAGAGAGAGAGATACAGAGACAGAGACAGAGAGAAGGGGGAGGGCCCAGAACACTCTCCATAGTTGCACATCATTGGTTTTTCCACATAGTTTCATTCCACAGGTGGGCTGGGGCTGCACAGGGCAGGAACTGGGCTGGGGTCTCGCCCGGGTGAGAACTGAACTGGGGGAACTCCCCAGTTCAGCACATGGGTCCGCATGGGCCAGGGCCGGGACTCGATCCTCAGTCCCCGGGGCTGCAAAGTGAGCACTTAACCCACTGAGCCATCCTGGCTTCCCTGACGTTTGCTCTTTGTTTCATGTATTCCACGTACCTTTTCCATCTTAAACAGTAAAACATAACACACAGAAAAATGGCCAAAACTTAAGTGTTCACATTAAAATGAACACCTGTGTGACCCCACCCAATCAAGAAGTAGAATACTGACCGCCCCCAGAAGCCCCCTGCCTGCCTTTCACAAACCTAACCAACTCCCTGAGCCCACCCTGACTGCCACATCCTACCCATTTATGTTCACCTCTTTGCATTTGTTTGTTTATCATAAATATCAATCTAGTTTCATTTTGCTTGTTTCCAAACTTTATATAAATGAACAGTATATATTATTTTGGGCCTGGCTTCTTGCACACAACCTTATGATTTAAAGTCTCGCCATGTTAGTGCACAGAGCTGTCATTCATGCATTTTCATTGCTCTATAGATTCTCAGACTTAAAATATTTTTTTAAATAATAAAACCAGAACAGGATGATATAAAAAAGATGATGGTGCCAGCCAATTTGCCATCTGATGGGAGCCCACTTCCTGGTTCATACATGACCATCTTCTCCCTGTGTCTTTACGCAGTAGAAGGGTTTACAGAGAATTCTGGGGTCTCTTTTATAAGAATGCTAATCCCATCTATGAGGGCTCCACCCTCATGACATAATTACCTCTCAAAGACTCCACTTCCTAATAGCATCATGTTGAGGGTTAGGTTTTAACATAGAAATTTGGTGGGGGTTGGGGGGACACAAATGTTCAGTCTATGAGCAAGCCCCAAACTTGAATGAATTAAAGAATTAAAAAACTGAATTACAAAACTGCTACATCCACACAATGAAGAACTACTCAGCGCTGAGAATGAACTCACTAGAGATACACACAACAACATGGACGAGTCGCACAGATAATATACCAAGCAAAAGAAGCCAGACACAAAAGAGAAATACTGCACGATTCCATTTATACAGCATTTGAGAACAGGTGCAGCTCAGCTGGCATGGGGGCAGTGAGAACAGCGGAGCGTCTGGCTGGTAAGGGACATGAGGAGCCTTCTGGGGTGACGGGGGTGCTCTGGGTCTTGCTCAGGGTGGTTGGTGGTTACACCCGCACGACCACCTTGTTAATGATTCATCAAATGGAACACTTAAGACTTGTGCATTTTAATGTAAATTACATCTCAGTTAAAAAACAATATGTAGGTATTACTTTAATTATAAAATTAATTATAAATAAATAAAAGCTCCCCAATTTTATTCACTTGTAAGTTGGGGTACAAGTCCATCTGTGTCTGTAAAAGTCTGAAGGGTCACATCTCCAGCTGCCAACAGGGGCCCCTTGCAAAGCGGGGAAAGTAGGGGACTAAAGAGCATGGATTTTCAACTTCTTATTATTTAAACTCATGTACAGTCTAAAGTTGGCACAGTGCATAATGCCTGTTATTTTTAAATACATGTGATTATCAAGTACATCTATTATATTTCTTTCTCTTTAAAAAGAGTAACTCAGAAATCAATGGTGAATATAGAGGGCCAAGGTGGGGCCCAAGAGCAAGGGTCTTGGAGTGTGTTTGAGGCCAGTGGAAGGTATGAGTGCTGGGACCCTGGGCTCCATAAGTGGGAGGTGGGCTCCAGCCGGGAAGGCTGGACACTGAGCCCAGGGCAAGATCTAGATTGCCAGGCTGGGCCTCTCGTGTCTGACCCTACAGAAGGTGGGAGCCAGGGAAGGCTTTGGAGCAGAGTAGATGTGGTGCATCAGAAGGATCTGGTCTCCCTTAGAGGGAAACCACTTGGGGTCAGGAGACAGGGGAGGGGGTTGCAGTGAGGTGAGCTGGAGGGACCCCCAGGCTGGCCAGGAAGGAGCGTGGATTTGTGGTGATTTTTCCTCCGCAGCGGATGTGAGAACTGCTGGGCTCTCCTGAGCCAGGCTTCCCACTTCACAAGAGGAAGCTTTCGCCCAGCACAGCAGAGACGGAATGGAATTCCAGGCAAGACAAGAAAGGAAATGGCTATTGGTGTGTATGTTCCCCTGGCGGAGGTTCTGCTTGTCCCACAGGAGAAGCTGGGCCCGTGAGCAACCGGGGCCCACTTATCCCTCAGGCTCAGTGGGCACCGCGCCAGCGACCCACCAAAATGCTTTCTTTTTGTTTGTTTGTTTTTGTTTTGTTTTTGTTTGTTTTTGTTTTTGACAGAGAGAGAGAGAGAGAGAGAGAGACAGACAGACAGACAGACAGACAGACAGACAGAGAACTGAACTGGGGGAGCTCCCAGTTCAGCATATGGGTCCACACAGGCCGAGGCCGGGATTTGATCCCTGGTCCCCGGCGCTGCAAAGTGAGCGCTTAACCCACTGAGCCATCCCGGCTTCCCCTAAAATGCTTTCTTTTAAAAACAAGAAACAACATAAACTTTTAGGTCAAAACATGTTTTTATAGATAATATTAATATATTCATAAAATATAATGTAGTTATAAAACATAGTCCATATAGTCATAAAGCATAATTTTTAATATTTT